>JAAOAK010000238.1:0-251672 GCA_013396175.1 Fusarium denticulatum | reverse complement strand
CTCCAGAACAAGCAGCCCCAGCACATCCTCCCCCCGCTGCATTCCCTCCACAACTTCCCACTGCACAAACAGGCGCAGCAGCTCCATACGCATACGCCACCGGGACAAACACAACCGGTGCCATAAACGGTCCATACACTATAACCATCAGTCAGCATTAATATTTAGTTCAGGAAAAGGTAGACTTACTCCAGTAGGAATAACCCCAGTGATCGTAGTACTGATCCTTGGGAGGAAGCTTACGCCCCTTCTTCTCAGCGCGCTTACACGCTTTTTGGTAGTTCTCTTCAAGGCGCTTGTTCTGAACCTCTCGAAGTCTGTTTTGCACTTTTTCAACGTGGCTCGCGGCGACGAGGCCTTCGTTTGATGTGCGGACGGCGTTGTGAGAGGAGATATGGGCTGAGTTGTCGGGAGGACACATATCTGCTGCTCCAGACTCGTAAAACTTATCGGCAACTGGATTTGTTAGTTATGTTTCTTATGCAAAGGGTGTTAACTTACTCTTTTCGCTCTGGGAGACCTTGAGAACGCGGCCGATTGATGTTACGTGTGCGGCTCGTACGCTCTCGCAGTACCAGCATGTACACTCTGAGTAGACCTCGTCAAACATCTCTTGGTAAATCTCGCTCGTCCACTCAAACCCATCATTTAATTTCTCGTCCTCGATCTTGTCATCGTGTCGCACGTACTTGAACACTCGCTTGGTGGTGTACAAAAAGTACGACAAAGGCATGAGTTGGTGAGTATGCCAGCCGAGATCGACATCAAGGGTAGGAACAGCAGTCTTCTTGGGATTCTTGGCGATGATCCTCATGAAGCGAGTATACTTCAGGCAGCATCTATTCATTGTTTCTCGCGCGGTGGGGGAGTGCAGCCAGTCAAGCTTGCACATCTTCTCAGCAAAGATACCCTGTCGCATCACAGCGCCGCAGAGATCAAGAGCAAAAGGGCTGAAGTTCTCCCAGTATCGGGACATCATCTTTCGAATACAGACTTTTGAGACAGCTGGTACGAGGCCCGCTCGTCCCCTTGCGACGGTGCCGTTGATAGCAGCGACAGCACTCGGTTTGAGAAGCACCTCAGACTCGATCAACTTGCGCACAGTCTCCATGGTAGGCGGATCCTCGGGATCCGGTGAATCAAGAAGATTCTGGATCTGAATGCGCAAAACATGCTGAATCATGCGGTTGGGAAACATGCGCTGATCAAATGGTGCGTTGACAAATGAATTCCCGTAGTGAACGGTGATGGGAACGGGTGTTCCGCTAATAGGCCAGAGAATCGTGCCAGGCATAGGATAGCTCTTTAGGACGGCGTTCTCAGCATCTTTGCAGAACTTGACAACGCTGAGAGTCTCTTTTGTCACGCGGGTATTGCACTTTGGACAGCGCGCCTCAAACCTGATGTCGCCGTAGCCTGCTCCCATGAGACCAGGTCGATCTGGGGACTTGGGTGTTTCTTCGAGACCGCAGGTAGTCCAGGGGACGTCAAATGCTTGAGCGCAGTTCTTGTTGGGGCACGAGATGGTCTTGACGAGGGGGTCTTCGACGTTGTCCCACTGACGGCCTGTTTGGGCGACCCAGCGATCCTTGTCGTCGTCGGAGACGTTGTAGCTAAAGGAGCCGTCGATGGCGGCGTTGACGAGACCCCATGGCATGCCGGACTGCCAGAATTGACGGTGGCCTTGACGGATACAGTCTTCGAGAAAGTTGCGGGGATTCAGCATGTGAGAGTGATATACCATCAACACATCTACAGCTTGTTAGTGCTTGCCTTCTTCTGTAGTTGGATTGACTCACCAAGAGGCGGTAGCGTCTTCTTCTCCCACCAACGAGGCGCATCACCAACAGGAAACTGCGCAGAAGACAGAGAGTTCTTATCAGTCATGACACCCTCCGTCAACGGGCTCAGTTCCCTCGGGAGCGAATCCCACCACGCCTCATACCGATCCACAGCCCTCGCGACGAACAGCGCCCACCGCTTCTCACGAATCTTGCTCAGTGATTTCTTCTTATCCTCTAGTTCACGGTTAAACTCCCCCGCGGCGGGATGTTCATCAATATCGCCATTCTCATGGACTACCATGTTTCCATCGGCGCGAGTATCCCATAGTCCCCAGAGACCGTCTGTGTAGCCAGTGTCTTCTTTAAGCGCTTCGAATGCGAAAAGGAGACGGAGGTGGGCGAGGCAGGTGCTGGAGTCTGGTTCGTGGGGAAGGGAGTCGATTTGGAGATCTGTGAATGGGGATATGAGGTCATCTTGGACGGGGACAGGTGTATCGTCCACGGCCTGATAAGCCGGAGGGGCGGCCATTTTCAAAGTGCAAGTTTAAAAACAATATGAAAGTAATAGGATTCTTGTTGAGATGAATGAGGTTAATTATTGTCTTGTTGTTGTCTGATCTGATTGCAAAGAGGAAACTTGGCAGTTTATATCACGGAACTGTGCCGCGGTGCAGGATCCCTCGATCTCGCCATGCTCTCCACGTTGGCGCGCTTGTATCATCTGTGGACAAGCGAGGCAGTGCATGCACGTGTGTGACTGGCTGGTTGGATAAGCAAGCCCAGCGGAATTGATCACAAGGATAAATTGAAATCATGCCGATGATCCGTTTGGCGTGCCACTGGTGCACTAACATGTCTACGGGGTAATGCACGTTATTGGGGCGTTTACTGTTAGGCTAATAACAAACTTTACAGCCACCGCCCGGCTACACCCACGTAAACAGGCAACAGAATTCTGGGTGCTAAGCCCTGGAGACCTACGGGCGGCGATTTTTATGCAATGGCTGCAAGGCTGGGCGTAATGATCAACGCCAAGATGGATCATCTGATTGAATGCGAAAATGGAAGGATTCTTTTCTTCCTTCTAGAAGGCCTTGGGCTATGCCTATCACGTCTGTTTGAGCAACCAATATGCTGTTCTGGACCATTGTGGGTTGGGGGCCGAGAACCAACACAACACGTCAGCAATAAGAAATCAGGTCATTGGGATTTGACAATGACAATTACGTATCAGGCCCGGCTCTAAAGTAAGTGGTTTAGAGGAACCTGTTGGCTGCAAGTGAGTCTACTTGCGCGATGCATCTCCTTAATCGGGAATGCGAAAATTACATGACGGCCCGCGATACCTGCGCAACGAGAGAATCAGCTGATCTGTCCAGGGAAATCAAGCCTTAGATCCGACAAGTAAATTAACGGGTCAAAAGCCCCAATCTTATAATTCGTGGCTGAATTAAGTGGCTTCTTGCGAAACATTGCGTGTTGTCTCTCGGTGTTTTGGCGTAAGACGGGCCATTCATCTCAAATAAGCCGGTGCAAATCACCGATATCACTGTGTATTTAGACTTCATCTCGCAAATAAAGTTATCAGATCAATTCTGTATCATTCATATCCCGCTATTTCCATAAAATGTCCACACTCAAAGTGCTCGTTGTAGGCGGAGGCATCGCCGGCCCCTCAGTAGCCCACTGGCTCTCCCGCACCGGCGCAGAAATCACCCTCATCGAACGCTCCCCCAAGCCCAGAACGAACGGCCAACAGCTTGATCTTCGTCATCAGGGTGTAGCGGCCATGAAGAAAATGGGGATTGAGCCTGCGATTCGCGCTAAACATGTTCATGAAGTCGGAACGCAGATGATTGACACGAATGGTCGGACAAAGGTGTTTTTTCCGACGGTCGAGAGCGGGACTGGGCATCAGAGTGTCACGACTGAGTATGAGATCATGCGTGGTGATCTTGTCAATATCCTGTTGGGACTCACGCGGGACAAGAAGAATGTAAGGCATCGCTTTGGGACGAGTGTTGCGAGCCTGACGCAGGATGATGAGAGTGATCCGAATGGAAAGGTTCATGTTGGGTTTGATGATGGCCAAAAAGACGACTTTGATCTTGTCGTCGCTGCTGATGGCACGGGTTCCAGGACACGACAGCTCATGCTTGGACCCGAAGCTCCAGATCCACGATATTTCCTCGGTGGTTACATCGGCTTCTTCAGCACCCTTTCAAAACCGCACGACACCAATCGCTTCACATTCTGTCACATGCCTGGCTCACGCTGGCTCGGTACAAGAAAGGACAGCCCGGACATGACGCGCGTGTACATGAACATACAGAGTCAGAACGAGGGTCTTGCAGCGGCGCACAAGTCGGGAAAGCTAGATGATCTCAAGGCTGCATGGGCGGATGTCTTTGCAGATGGAAAATGGGAGAGCGCTCGGTTCATGGATGCGTTGAAGAATTCACCCGAGGCAGATGATCTATACTCCACGCCCTGCCAAGAAGTTCGACTCCCGCCTGGATCATGGTCCAAAGGCCGTGTCGTAGCCCTCGGCGACGCAGCGCATGCTCAGACTGCAAATGGCTATGGTACAACATGGGGTATCGTCGGATCGTACATCCTCGCTGGCGAGGTAGCGACTCTGCACAAGCAAGATCCCAGCAAGGGAGTCGTGCAGGGCGTCAAGAGATATGAGGAGGTCTTTCGACCGATAGCGACGGCCTTCCATGGCGAGCAAAGCGCCCTCGCTAGATCGGTATTTGCGCCAAAGACGCAGTTTGGGGTGCGGATGCTTCACACGCTGGGAAAACTGGCATCGTGGTTCAAGCTAGATCAGGGAATGGGCCTTGGTTCCAAGATCGCAAACTGGCAGCTTCCAGAGTATCCAGTACTGAACGCTGAGAAATGAAATGGGGGTATCAATCAACAAAGCTGTATAATAGTTAGGCACGCAATTCATCTCTTCTCATGATTACAAAACTCACCTCAAGATGAGTCAAAACACACACAGAGGTATATATACAACGAAATACTCAAGGTATCAATATCACAGATCACAAGGAAATTTCATCATCGGGCACTATTCTGCGACGACAAGGAACCTCTACCGCCAGACTCAGTCATGCTAGGTGGGTGGTGTTCACGCTGCTGCAGCCGCGATATGGAGTTGACGTCTTTGGCGCCTGGTAAGCTGATTGCGTCGTAGTCCAGATAGGCGTACGCACGCTGGCCCTCAATGACCTCCTCGACGTCCCGTGGGCTGCGGGAGCGGCGCAGGGCGATGGAGTTGATGTAGGTGTTTGAGGCGTGGCTGAGGCCGTTGGCGGGATAGGTTGTCTTGCCGGAGGAGAGGCCTGGGATGAATTTGCGGAATATGGGTCGGAGAAGAGCGAGACAGCCTGGGAGGGTTAGTGATGGTTGAATGAGGGAATGGGGGAGGGGGGGCTTACTGGTGAAGACGGCGAGGTGGACTTCGACGTTGGCCCAGACCATGGCGAGGGAAAAGTCGTAGGGAAATTCTCGTGAGTTGGAAGTGTATTTCTGGGCCTCGACGATTTGAAAGATGGACGCAATACCAACCCTGAGAGTGTAAGCGACAAGTAGTCTCATGAGTGAGTGAACCTACAATGAACCAAGACTGAAAATACCAATGACAGCAATCTTCTGCCCCAGTATCAACTTCATCCTCGCAACCTCAAACAACGGCAGCGCCAGAATGATAAAATCCATCAAACAATGCGTCAAATCAGTCCCGAGATAATACTTTCCAATATTGTTCATGCACTTCCCATCAATCGACTTATCCCAGTATGCCTGCACAGGCATGCAGTGAAAGATGGTCATGAATGTCCGGATGGTGATCCAGCATCCACAGCATACCATCAAGATAATAATGGGGACGCGTATAGACGAGAACTGGAAGATGCGACGGTAAAAGGCAAGTACGGACATCTTGCTGAGGAAGATTGACCATGAGTAGAGAATCTCGCTGGTGAAGAGAATCTCGTGAGATTTCTCGAGGATGTGATCGATCTTGTCATCGGGGAAGTGGCCGATTTTGCGACCCATGTAATAACATGTAGTCCCTTGAATTGTTAATTAATTGATTGGGTCAAATGGAGAGGCGTCACTCACACACGATGAGAAGAATTGCATAACCAAGAGCCACAAACTACACGAAATAAGCATTTATTTTTCACGTCTTAACTTAGTGGTGAGGGCGTACCCAAGCTGCGATTGACAAGGCATCGTCATAACCAACGCCCATCTTGGTCATGCGCCGCGCCTTGATCCTAAGAATCAGCGCGAGCGCACTCGCAGGCACAGGAATGATAATGGCGGCCCAGACATTGGGAACCCGGCCCGTCATGATTGAAGCGGCAGCAGCAAAACGCTGCTGGGAGTCATTGAATTTGCAAAAAAAGATGAGAGATGAGATGAGAGAGCGGGGAGGATGGAGGGAAGAAAAAAAAAGAGGGGCGACTGGGTGAGCCTTTATGCCGAAGGAAGATACGAGCGCGTAGGATTTGGCCTTAGATTAGTTGGTTGGGGCCAAGCAATTAGCATTGCCACAACGTTGACAGGCCAAGCCAACATGCTGTGCTGTGCTGTGCAACCCTCCCCCAGCACCAAAGCTGAAAAGAGCAGACGGCCACTGATACGGTGAATTAAAAAGAGAGATACGCCCTGTCAGCTTTCGATAAAATGGCTGCCTTATTTTCAACCCTTGTCCGCATCACTCTTGCATTCGCTCAATGGGGCAAAAAGTCGCGCAGTCATCCCCCATGCCCACACACACTCTGCCAGAGCGAATCAAAGGAGCCAAGGCACGAGACACTGCGACGCTGATCAAGTGACCACCGAGATAAGGGTTCAATTGGCCCAAGCTGAAAAACGCAGTCGTTATCTCTTGAGCCTGGCCCATGTAGAGATAGGCTTTTTCTTTTAGGTTTTTGGGACACCTTCTTGATGGAGGTTAGTCTCATGTCGGTGAGACTTGTTCTACAAGCCTTCTTTTGTTCTCTCTGGTCGTTTTGGGAGGGACAGAGAATTGGAATTTGGGAGGAATTGGGTTTTTGGGTACACGTCATAACGGCCGGGGTCGCTAACGTGGTGGATTCTACCCCAGACTTTGGAGCGAGTCAAGTCCCCACTTGGCCTAGCGTTAGCCGTTGAAAGGTGCCGCCCGTTAAAATAAGGCTTTCTTTGTTCAAAATGGGTGCTTATCGCGCGCGTCTTGAATTGAAAGACAGGCTGGGTGAAGTGGTGTGAACAAAACACAACAGCCTCGTGAGGCAGACTATGAGCGTGACTCATTTGAATACGAAATTGTTTGCTTGCGCTGATAAAGAGAATAAAGGATTAGGAATGCAGTATGGACCGTGCCGGGCGGGCAAACTTTGTTGGTTGAGAGACGCTTTGGTAATTACCGCGATAAGCTGCCCTGCCCTGGTGAGTTCAGTTCAATCAGCATTCATCAAGCCCCCGTTTATCTCTGCCCGTATCATCAGTAGACAATCATATATGCACGGTCCAAGATGTCCTGGCAATTATTCCAAATCCTCCTTCTGTTCCTCAATCCCGACAGTTCTCCCCACCGTCGGCTCAACTCCCCCCGCAATTGCGTCCAATTGGTCCTCTTACAGTCCAGCATCCTCACCGGCGTAAACCTGTAACTCTGCCTCTGCTTCTCTTTAAGCTTGGTTTCTAAACCGACCAACCTTGCAATCTCTGCTGCATTCTCTTCAGATCCGTCATCGGCATCACGCCGTGTGCACAATTCCTCCTGGTTGTCGTGCAACGGCTTGCCGAGTCTTCGCTGCTCGGCTGCTGTTGTCGTGACGAAGAACGACAGCGGGGCGGATGTCCATGCTTCGTACAGCCAGGGGAGTTCACGGAGGGTTAGATGGTAGAGGAGCGATTGCGGGACATGGCGGAATGTTTGTGATGAGCGGCGTAGGTTGGCGATGTCCCAGGAATCTAGCTGCTGTAGAATTTCCAACTTGATCTCTTGCGGAAGCTTGGAGAACAGGTCTGTAGAGTTTGGCGCTGGCGGAGCTATATCTGAAGAGATGTCATCAGAACTGCAGGCATTCTGCGCTGAATCAAAAATATCCTGCAATCCGGGGATGAAACACGGGTTCGCGGCCAGGAACTCGTCACCAGCGTGATTGATGTATCCAGGGTATTGGATTCGCCCTCTTCACAGCATCATGTTCTGGCAGCCGCAACCCTGTCGCCCCTCTTATATCGCCCCAACTCAAAAGACCCCGAACATTCACAAAGCCATATCGATGTATCGACGCTCGCTTGAAAATCTCAAAGCATGTCGGATGAAATGACATATACCCCGCCCGCCAGCTCTGAATCTCCTCGCTGCGGTTTGGAAAGATATGTTGGTTGTAGCGTCTTGGATTATCTTTCGCAGAATCCCCCAAACCATTGAGTGCATAATTTCCCAGCTTCTCAAAATCTTCAAGTTCGTATTCATGTGGCTCCCCATCGCACCACCCTGCCGGTAGAAGGTTTTGGTACGTGTTGCACTCTCTCATTGCCTCGACTGATATGCGGCTCCCGTGGTATGCACTGGTCGACCTGCAATTAGGCCCAGAAATGTGTTCCGAACGGCTAGACCCGGGATTTCTCCTTGAGAGCAAACTTATCCCTTTTCCTGGGCCGTCTCTCGGAATGGATGTACAGTCTGGCTGGACGCAGTTCTGGCTTCCGGGATATGCTCCTATGTCATCGCTTGCATGACCACTCCATGCTGCAGATGGGTGTTCTCCATTTGTTCGGTGGCGGCTGATGTGAAAGCTCACGTCGCAAATCATGCAGCGTGTTTCTACTTATTCGGTTATGTCTGATTCCAAAGATGGAAATTCACGTGGTGCTTCTGCGTGTTCATAGAAGCCCACGCTCCGCATCGCATCGTTATTATCCTCGTTACTGTCAACCCTGGTTGTAGACATTGCTTCGTTTAGGTCTATCATGGTGGTACCGAGGCTCAGTGTCAAACTGATTTGCGGACATGGCCTCGTTTGATGCTAGCGGAGGTATAATGGGAATGCTTCAGGGAATTGCGGGTGCGGGGTTGAATCATGTCTTTCACTCTTGCGTTTGTGGCTGATGGTATATACTTCAATTATCCCGACGCTCTAGCTGTGGTACTAAGTAGAGGCTATCTGCAACGATCTTCATTATCGAGTTCTTATCGATAAGGACGAAAGCGACGCGAGATTGAACACGAAGTGACGTAGACCCACTGAACCGCGTTCCTCTCCATCTGTACAACCAACCAACCAAATGTGCTACACGGATGAAAACTACCTTCAATTGAGACCAACTTACAAGCAAGACCCTCCATAATGCCAGAGCCTCTCGCGCCCCTCCAACCGGAGGTTTTGAACGCTATGAAAGCGGTCAGATCCGCACTGACGCCGTGACTCAGTTCCTCGCTAACCATCGCCAGCTCACAGAGAGTATCATCAAGGACAAGCAAGCCGAAGCCGCTGCACTCAAAGAAAATCCCCCTCCAAAGTCTCCACCTGCTAAAAAGACCACTCCAGCTTCTGGCAAGAAACGCAAGGCTGAACTGTCCCTTGATGAAGAAATCGCTGCATACAAGGCAGACCTGAACGACACAATCGGTCATGCCACTTTTGATAACGATGGCCTTCCCAGCTGCAATGTTATTCGCACCAAGTTAAACAAGCTCTTTGGCTCAGGTGTCGTGAACTAGGCCGAGTTCTGCAGAGCGACTGGTACAAACTCAAACTCCCTTAACAAATTCCTCAAGCAGAAAGGTCCCTTTGGCGGATGTAACAGTTCCGTCTGGCGTAATGCATATGTATGGTTTCAACAGCGTGAAGTCATGGGTCTCAAAATGCGAGATACCAAAGAACGCCAGCGCGAAGAGAGTAAGAAGGACACCACCGACGGAACTCCCTCTAAAGCTACACCGACAAAAACCCTTCCGGATATCAGTGATATTCACCTAGAAGGTGAAGAAACAGATGATGTTCCCATTTACGACGACTGCGATGAGATCAGGCGCAAGATAAACGCACACATGAAAATCCCCAGCGTGACGCAGGCGCAGTTCTGCAGGGATATCTACGCGCAGTTCAAGGCGCCCACGTGCAAGGGATCCAGTCAAAGCAGCTTTCGGACTTTAGGAAGGCGAAGAGTAGTGTGTTTTATGGGGCGTATGTGTATTTCGAGAAGTTGAGGATTGCGCAGAAGAAGCCGGTTACGAAACATAGAGTTGAGATGACATTTTTGCATCCTGGGGGCATTCCGAGGGATAGGGATGATAGGACTACTTGGGTCATTGGTGCTGCTTAGCTGGCTTTTGTTGGTCGATTTCGATTGAATGGGGGGATGGCCGATTTGCTCTGTTCTGATATTTGATCTGGCGGGCTTCGTAGGGATCGTGCTTGGTTGATATCTGCTGGTCAGTATGTAAAACTGGGCTATATCACTTGGGTATTTCGTTAATGGGACTCGGTTTGTGTGCTCCGAAGTGCCGCTGCTACCTGTGATAAATGTACTTGCACTGTAGACTTTTACCGGACAGTTCAAAGACATGTAGGAGAGCACTGGCATCGCTTCCAGGAACACATATAAAAGAGTGCTCGCTCCACAAATCTCAATAGAGAGATACAGCCCAGCTTCCACTGCATCGGATCAATTGTCTGGCATAACTGGTTCCTTGGGCGCACCGAAGAAATAACACTGTCGTCAATTAAATGAGACAGTCAATGATTTTCCGACAAGCTGAACCCCGCGATAACTGGTTCAGAGTCAGCGCACATCGACAGGGGTCACAGCGCAGCCAATAACGAACATCGTAACCACCAAAAAACGAAGACTCAACACAATAGATGAAGCAATTTCAGAGGTCAAAAATTGCAAAAGATACATACAACAGCGGGGATTCGCTGGTCGTCACCGACCCAACTACTAATCCGCCGGTTAGTGGCTTGACTATGGGAGAGCGGACGGGATCCCGTATTTTCCACTACCTTTGGTCGTATGTGCTAGATTGTGGTGGATTTACGCTCTATATCCATGAAAAGTTAGTGGGCTCTTGAGCGCGGTTCAGTGGGTCGGTCTGCTGGGTTTTAGTCTCAGGCATATTGGCAGCTTGAAGATTGATTACATTTCTGACAGTCCGTGATTCCTATTGAAATGAATGGGATGTCTTTCACTTTATTATTATCTAAACTTGTCACTAAAAGCTATTGTAATTCTTGTGAACTGGTCGCTGTAGAGTGCGGTGTTGGTTGTGCGTTATGACATCCACTACCTTACATCCGAGTGCATGTAATTCACTTGGTAATCTCGAGCCAGATTGCAACACAGGGAGGTAGGCAAAGAACAATATGGGGTATTAAGCTACGATCTGTTATCTAGAGAATTACTTCAATCGAACGATGTTTTATCTGAGTAGCTTTTGCTTATATTCTCTGCTCATCCTCCCTTTGTTAATGCAATGCGCAGCTGACAGTAAACGCACGCAGAGCTACCCTACAGAATTAGTGATCTACGAGATGCTCAGCCATATTGTCCACACTTGCTGTCTCAAGCCTCATTAGCGCCCTAGCTCCTCTGACGAGTTTTCAGGGATCATCTTTCGTAAACATTCACCACCGAGAGAATGTCTGTTCTCATCGGCCCTCTGCAGTGTTTCTGTAGCAATAGAATTGTTCACTGCTTGGCAGCCTCATTTATTTGCAGAATTCTCATTCAATCGCGATGGCATTTGCCCCAGTCGTCGCGATACCCACTGAATCCGTCCGTAGCGAAATGAGGCTGACAAAAAAAGTGGCTGGGCAAAATCAGAGTTTTCACTCTGCCTCAGGCGCAACTCCCCCAAGCCCCACTATCACTCTCTATAAAAAACCGATCCTCCTCAGACCTTTGGGATTTTCTTCTTTTCTTCTTCATGTCGACAATACTTCAGTACGTCCCCCCTACCTACTACCACTCCACCCACCAAACGATCGCTAACAACCGCCTGCAGGAGAATCATTTCTATAGTATTCGACCTTCTCTTGGTTCCCTAAAAGAGCCACAGATCCCACCCTGGTTGATGAATGTATATCCTCGACACCCTGGAGTGAATACCCTTTTGGTCCTCTCGCTCTGTCCGCAAGGATGGCGGTGGTTGCCTCGTGCAGCTACTGTATAGAGATGGTTTGCTTGATGATCTCGACCCCAGCTGTGGTCTTGCCTTTGGGCGCGTGGCTGGGGTGGGTGTTGATGGACGTCTGACAGGCGTGTTTTCTTTTTACTCTTTTCATTGCTTTCTGGGGCTTGTCTTCGGGAGTGAGGAAGATGGTCGGGACGCGAATGTTGGTATCGCAGTCTCGGCATAGTGATGTGATTGTGAATGTTTGTTGCCCTTGTCTCACTCTGAGATCTGCCATCTTACTCCGTGGCTTATTTCTATTTTTGTTCAAGGAAGATTAAATGTAGCCCAATACTCACCGCGATATACTAGCTGTAAAGCTCCTGTGGATATAGCGGTCCATCATCATGGCCACATCCTGTAACGTACTCTTGGAAGTGCTATTCGTAGACCCTAATATCTTCAGTCTCATCATGAGGCAACGTTGATTTGAAGGCAAGCTTCGAATCACGTAAAAAATTGGCGCATGGACGTGCATCTTTTGCATCTCCTCTGCTTCGAGGCATGGTGTTTTTTTATGTCACTGTCTCGCACTGTTCACTGGCCATGCCTTGCTCCCCAGCACCTGAGATTCTTTGTTGGGCCAGATTGAGTCCTTTCACCCTGCTAGGCTGCAACATTGAGTCACGATGTCCCTTTGTTTCTTGGTTCCTTGTTCAGAGCCTGTACCGTTCGAGCAACGTCCCATCACGCATGGGGACAACAAAGAGGATGGTATTTATACCTGCTGCAACTCTACTCTCGGTTCTTCCAATTACCGATAAACAACACTATAAGCTACTACTACAACATTATCTACTATGTGTACCGTCACAACTACCCCCAGAACCTGCGGCAACTGCGAAGCCGAGGATATCGCGCTTACCAGCACGGAGGAATGCCAAGCCGTCAAGGAGGACAAGGCCTGTACGAGAAAGAAGGAGATTGTGGTCAACGAGGCATGGCTGTGTCCAGCATGCCATGCCAATACAGCTCGCGGCACATGCTATACGGAGCCATATGACTATCAACCAAAGATCCGACAAGAAGTCGCCAAGAAAGAGACTGGTTCCCTCGCGGATAAGGTCAAGAAGGTGTTTGGCAAGAAGTAGGACGACATGCTTCTATGCCAGCACTGACTACACTGCCAAGCCGTCAACTAACATAAAAGCCCAGTATGTTTTACATGCAAATCTACATCAAAACGGCGAGCGTCAGAGGTCATAGCAGGACCCAGTTTTGGAAGGCCCAGGAAGACAATGCAATTATCCATACCTAGTATCTGATAGGTCATTCGCAAATAAATATATTCATATGTGACAGATGTAACTCTCTACGAGGTCTCCATTGCACGCCATGTGCCTGTGAAACAAAATCATTATGACTTCTGATGTATTTGGTAAGCTCTAAGTTTAATGAACTCAGTTTAAGTGAAGTAATGTGCATAATGAAGCGAGACTACTGTTGCGGACGTTGGTCTCTAAGAACTCACTGGAGCTCTGCTTCACTGAGCACTCACGTGGATGACTGAACCATTACTCGGAGTGCCTATGCAGAAGAAGTTACTGTTCAACATGAACACCGAGTTCTCCTTCGCTGTCACTGCCGTGTAAAGTCTGAATGATCACTTTGCGTGACCGATTCACCATCAACATCTGGACCTGTTCACATCGATCATATCAGAAGCCCGATCAAATCTATTATATATAGTCCCGCAAGCGCTCCCTTTCTCCGAGCAACCCAACTCACTTCCAATCCTTTCATCCAACCAACCAAGTCTGCAAGAACACCGAACACCAGATTCAATCATGTGCAAGGACCTGTATCGTCGCACCCTTTGCGGTGCCTGCGAGAAAGACCCCAACGTTCGAGAGAGACTCGCATACCAGGGCCTGGGAAAAGAGGAATGCGAAACTGCTAAGAGAAAGGGGAGGCAATGTCGACAGGAGATTAAAGAAGAGAGGGACGGCTCCTGTCAGGTATGCGGGGAGCACACGATGTATGGATTGTATGAGGTTGGACGATATTGGTAGAGAACCGCAGACTGGGGACTTCCGAAGTTTGATGTTACAGAAAGTTTGAAGCATTGGTGAAATGACTTAGTTGAACGGTTGAGAAGAGAGAAAGAGAATTGAAATACTTGTCCCGAAGTCCCTAGAACAATACTGACCAGAACTTCATTCGTGAATACGTAGATCATTACACAATTTGCCGATATTCCAGGGACTATACCAAGGCTGAACCAGTTTCCGTTTCATTGAATAGCCTTCCATCTATGGCTTGTTTCACCGTCCACTGCTTATTCCGTGATTCATACAGACTACGGATCTTGACTCGTGTGCATAAGCCCGTGACAATGGCGTCATATAGCTTTGAGGAGGAGAACGAGATGGGGAGGTTTCAGCACCGTTTGCAATCTTCATCGAGGAGAGAGTCGTGGAGTTTAAGGACAAGTTGGGGATCGTGATTGATCAGGTTTCCGTTGGCCATTCGGCAAGGCTATATCCATTAGGTGTGGCCTCTTCTTTTGTTGGACGAAGGGACATACCTCTGACAAGACGAATTGGTTGTTCTTCATTCTGATCACAACGCTGCCTGGACCTGTGTAGTCCAGAGGCTTCCATACTGACACGGCATATCCATCCGATGTGGTCAAGAGCAAAACCAACGACCGCTTTGATCTATCTTTGGATGCTCCTCGGCGAGCGTGGAGTTACTTTGGGCGTTAACTGTATGCAAGTTTGGTCACAATGTTTGGCAATCCAGCGTCAACATAGTGGAACTGTCCACCCGGTGTGCGCGTCAACAACCGGAACTCTTTGCCATTCTCGTTGCTGTTCATGACTAGACGATTTTGCTGATTGAGGGAAGGAGTTTGTCATGATGGCGGAGGATCTCGTATAATGCATCAAAAATGGCTTTGGAGAAGGAAGTGGCGAATGTTCTATAGAGTCTTAAAGATATACAATAGTCGAGGTTGCTTGAAGTTTGGGGAGGAAGCGGGTGTAGTCTTTGTAGTTGCGGGGGAGACCCGTCTGTTTTGAGACACCTCCTTCTGTCTCACAGTTTCGCTGTGCTTTGATGATTGTGGAGATGACTCATCAGCGACAGAAGGAGAGGCTCTGCAAGGCTGGCGGCTGGGGAGATTTGCGCGCGGTCGGGGCGATCTTTCGCTGGAGCTCGATGAGGTACGAAAGAGGATCCTCTGGTGATGTATTGGGACAGGGAGATATTGAGTGAGTATTCTCCATACTCGGAGAGCACGCTCACGCCGCAAGTGATCGGTGTTGTTGAAGTTCATCTTGGGATTAAGTGACGATGGAGGGGCATGCGAGCCACAGGATCAATCTAAACATCATAACTTATCTCAAACCATCGTAGCATACCTAATCTCAGTCTCATAATAACTCATTATAGTCAACTAGATTTCGTTATAGTTTAACTAATCTTCTCTCGAATTTTCTGATATTATGATAAGCCTGAAAACCTGGCAGCCTGTCCCCTCTTTCGCTGACAACTTCTTGCGCTAAAACTTAAGCCATCCAGTTCCCCAAGGTCGCCGTTTTATAATGCATAGGAAAATCCCGTGACAGAATGTTAAAGCTAGATCACTCAGTACTATAGACCCCCAGGTCCCTTCTAAATAAAGCGACTATAGTAGTGGCACATGCCTTTGATCAGTGACTATAAGCCCAGGGACTATGTAAGCCTGCAAAACGTTATAAGGAAATAAAATCACTCCAGTTCAAGACATCAATCAATTGACCTACAGAACATGCTTAATCTTTTACATTCTATATGCTGTTCATGCTATATTCCAAATGTTGTTTCAAAGGAAGTCAAAGACTGTATTCAATGTTCACTCATGTCCTTTCAGACTTATCAGAGCTTATCCTTTATTCATCTCGTGTTCGAACTGCAAAGTACTAATAAGCAGACTAGGTAATTTACTCTGCCCGTAGCTAACCCGGTACACAGACAATGGCGCAGTCACTGTGAGATTATTAAGTATTACCTAGCAACTCAATTTTAAATATACCGAAATATCATATCAGTCCCAACTAGAAGATAAAGACCAAAGGTTTCAGTACAATAGCGAATGCAATGAGGCCAGTTCAATTATGAACAAGTGACAAGTCAATTCTTGATCTATGTCTTTAAATACTAGACATGACCGCGTATGAAGATCGATTCTCATCCACAGCAGTGTAAACCACCAACCTCCAACATTACACTTTCTCATCACCATTCTTCACATTCTTCAAATTCTTCGCCACACACGCACCTTCAATATCTCTACATCCACTATGTCACAGATTTCAGAAGAGGCCATGCAAGAACTCAAGAAGCAGCTCATGCAGAGTCAGTTGGATAGCCTCCGCATTTCCATGGAGAATCTTGCCCACAGTTTCGATCGCGTTCCTGCCGCTATCATCGCCAGGTCTTGTTTGGCTTTACTAAAAAGCATGATCAGCCTTTCGTACTGCAGTGTGGTGCTATTCATTGACAAATATGATGAATACAGGCTTCGGAACAAACTTGAGAAGATTCAGGAATTTCAGGAATTGACTCGCTCCTTCGCAGATGATGAAAAAGACGATCTTCCCGACATGAAACAAGACCGCAAGGCTAGTTTGCTGCTTTACGCAGAAAGCGTAATGCCTGTCTCATGGTATCTTCGCAATCATGACCCTTAGAGGTTATTTATCGAGCAGGCAAAAACGATAAGAATCTGCTGTCTCGATGAGCTAAAGCACCATTACGGGAATTCTTTGATGATTTCGTCCGATGATGATGATATCGAGGCGCCGTACGACAGGATGTTGGAGAAAATGGAAGCTTTCAGAATAAAAGGTCTTCGAGTGCCAGTCACCGATGACGTGGTTTCTGTGGCTCTGCGGACGTATAAAGACTGTCGGGACCTCGAGTTTCCAGTTCCTCAAGGGCTGGCCCTACATGCCTTGTCCCCCTTGGACACTGGGGAAGAGTGGTCGGTTCAAGAGGTTGAGATTTCATCAGAACCAGACTCGTACCCCGATGGGACAACAATCGAAGCCATCACGATAACGCGCGAGCAGCTGCGAACACATTACAGGGCAGCAGAATTTAAGAAGGAGGTTCCTGCGACTCACCCTACACTTGATAACCTGGACCTCGATTTTGACAAGGAAATATCCTATGAATACGGCATTGTAGTTGCTTGGAGATTTGTTGGAAGTGAAGCTTGGAAGGACCGCTATGGTCACCTTGTTCCGCAAGATCCCCTTCTCTGAGACTATCTGGGTTATGCTGGACAGTTTAACCAGGCTTACTCAAGCGAGTAGGTAGGAGGAGCCCTTCCCTTTGTTACTTTGGATGTCTGGATGGAAAGTCTGTACAAGTGTATGGGCTTGTTGGGGCTTGGGAGATGTGTTGGAATGTGCGGGTCATTTTCACAGCAATACTCAAGTGAGTAGATCTACCTGGGAATGACATAGCTGTGCAGGGCTATCATACAGAGTTGCTCAATTGAGCAAGGAAAAAGCAAAAAAAAAAAAACGAGTGTTCAGTCCATGATGATTTTTCGTGGCAAGTTTATTCAAGTGAGTAGTGCTTACAGAATGATCAAGATGGGCAGAGTTATGTCAAGGGGTACTCAAGTGAGTACATAGATACAGAATTTTCTGAATAGACTGAAAATTGGCGGTATAACGTTTGTGTGGTATTAATATTGGCATGAATTGACTTATAGGTGAGCTATTACTTGTTGTAAACCAGGTCGTGTAGCTGAGATCCAGCGATTCCAACTGAGGAGAGGGAGATGGGCTCCGCGAATCTCGATAACCCTCGGATCCAGTCGCACCTGGACGAGATTATGCAAAGTGAATTGGCTACGACAGGCCATGGAAACTTGATCGCGATTTTATATAACCTTGACTTGCCTAGAGATCGTGAGGTTGAGTTGAAAAAGTCCTGGCCAGAGTAAGGTATGATAAATGAACTCCAGTTTACTTGGGGACCAACGTGCGCTAACATCAGCCTGGCCCTGCGTGTGATTCCGCCCTGCACCCCCAAGGAATGATCTTATGAATCATTTGCAGTTTGTGCGGAGAATTGAGAGCAAATCTGACGTTATTGAGGTCAGTGAAATGAGTTCACGTTAGCCTGGCGTTGCAAGCATTTTCAAGCGCGCCCAATTTCCAGTAGATCTGTGGTAGGGCGTTGTTACAGGGGCTTCAGGCCGACACATCGTTTTATGCACTAATGGGAGCCCCGCAGTGGCCAGCTCCAGGAGTGGTTACGGTGGGGGATGCACTGAGCATTCACTAAAACGCCCTACATAATTTCAGGCGACAAAGTTTCGCGCACCTCACCTTATGTTTTTGCAGTAGAACATTCACTCAATCGAAAGCCTATTCGTCAAGACATTTCCTTGTCTATTCCTTGTCCCCTGGGTCTACCTGTACCGAAATCGATAGCCAACTTGTTGTTCTCTTGAACCGATCACATCAAACTCCAGACGATAACCTGGAAAAAGCACTAAAGGCGGGCCAACTTTAATGCCAATCGCGTGGAAGAAGTCACCTCGCTTCTCTGAGCGTTTCTAGCGCCGCGCAGATTGAGGGCTCGTAGAAGGCCGCCGAGCTCACGAGCTGCAATAAAGAAATCAGCATTAAGCAACGACCGGAAGATAAGGATTCATGTACATACCGTTGAGTCGTTGGACATCGCCGCAGGTGCGGGGGAAATCGGGGATGGCGTCGCCAGTCACTGGATTGACCAAAGGGTTGAGGGCCATATTTTCCTCCCAAGCCGCGGCATTGAAGGCTCCAGCACTGCGATTGGTGGTTGAAGAGGTCCTGAGTCTATCAGTATATGAGGGCAGCACGATGAAATTCATAGTACTGACAGGCTGGTGAGACTGCGGTCAATACGGGCCAAGTGCTGACCATGTTGAGACGGGCGCCCTGGAGAGTGAGGGTGTCGAAGCACTGGGAGGCAGTTTGGGCAAAGTCTTTATCGCAAGCGCACCCTGTCTCACACTAACCACCAAGTGTCAAGACCGGAACGGCCTCCATTCCTTTCGTCAGTCTCTGAGTAGCAAGAGGCGCATATATGGCTTAAGAAAGGGATGTCTCCCTCTCCGGAAAGATGCAAACAGCGAGAGATAGCCATTCAGCATCTCCTCGGCGCCATTATTTACAGACCCTGAACTTGACGTCGAAGTCGGAGAGTCTTGCTGTGGCTGTATCCCGTTTGGATCAGGGTTGCTCAAGTCTGCATGAATAGGATACCCTTGGGCAGGCGAGTAGACGTTGATTTGTCGTGCTGCACAAGTTGCTAGATCAGAGAGCTTCTCAACCTGTCGTTGTTGATCAGTTTGGGTGTTCATCAATGGGAGTTTTGAGTACACATACAAGTCCGATACCGTGTACTTCGAGACTAGTCATCTGGAACTGCAAACATGTGTCAAGAGCCTCGCTGGCAATGGTCACAGCGTATTCATGACGGAATTCCTCATCGTCAGATAGGGCTTCAACGTAGCCGTGGCTATTGGCCAAAGACCACAGTTTGATCCTAATCCAGTGCCTGGTAACAAGAATATCTGCATGTTGAGCATGGGTATCAATCCCAGAAAGTCCAGAAAATTGTGGTAGAATCCGGTACCGTCTTAATAGAGCGAGTATTGTGCTTTTGGTGACGTGTGTCGGTGCTTCTTCTTCCCAGCAGAAACCTTTCCAGCATTTTATTATATCAGGATCAATGAAGTCCACCTGCTCGAGCATGTTGCTGATACATTCCATGGCAATGATGTTCTCGCTTTCACCCCTGTCATGCGAAGATGCAATGGCGTTTTGTAGCTCTTGCAGCTTGTTCCGGCTTAGGAGTTTTGCGGCTGGAATGTAGTCTCTTTGAACCGAGTAGATTCTCTCAATGATCGTAAGGCTGATCAATGTGCGGAGTCTCCTTTGCTTTTCTGTATCACCAATCCGGCCATACGATTCAGGCTTGTCGAGGTTCATCACCTCGGCTAGAGCTGCGGCCTCCCTAAGTCGAAATCTGGCTGCGTCGAAATTGCCCTTGCAGAACTGGCATGCAAACAAGAATACACTCGTCATGATTGTTTCCAGAGTCGGGCTCTGACCTAGATCAGACTGTGAGTGTAAGTTTACAGCCAGAGCCAAGTGAGCGTCAGCTCTTGCTTCACGGTTGGGCCATGAACGTTTCTCCTGGCTCTGGACGGGCTGTAGAAGGACCAGCGAGCAGATGGCTTGCACCAAAGAACCAAAAGACCGATCTTGAAGATGTCGTTGACGCGCGATGTTTTGATGCAGGTATGAACGGGTAAAGAAGGGCATAGACTGTTGTAGGCGATCTAGGAACACGTCGATGAGCTGAGGGATGGTGCTGTCATCTAGGAGACGATCAAGGACTCCGTTTTGACTTGAGAGATGCTGAAGTGGAGGTGAGAGACATACACCAGGACTTATAGGTATGTTGAATGGGAGCGAGGGAACGAAGGGAGGACGATCTACCACTCCGAAAAGGTTGGTTGGGTAGAAGAAGCATTCTCCCATACCAAGATCCCAGTATTCTGTCTCCAGTTGCACAGGAGAGACTCTAGTAATTTGCGTATCCGTGGAATTGTTCACATCCACTGAATTCAGTTGCTGTGGCGCTGTAGGGGTGCTCACGTCAACGCCTTCAGTAGGTCTCCAATCTCCCCTGTCCTCATACAAGACGTTGAGCCTCTCGGAAGATCCCCTTGAGTTAACATTTAGATCATCGGGTGCCGGTCGAATGTACCGGCGTTTCTTTCGAGGCCGCTCGTATTGACATTCTACTTGGTGTTCTTGACAAGGCGCACATGGCGTACGCCGGTCACACTGTGAATTGGACAGTCAGAGTCGTGAGACAGTTGAGCTAGACAGAAAGTAATCAACCGACCTTGATCTTCCGATGGAAACAGTGATCACATGATCTAGTCTGAACAGCGCAGCCCAAGGATGAATCGAAGACCACTTGATTCATGTCGAGCTAGAATTTCCTTTTCCCGACACGAGGGAGACGGCCCATCTGCAGCAAGAGGCTTTTATGACGGATAAGGAATAAAACCGACACAGAATTACCCTGGTCCGACTTCTGAGCACAGGGGAGACTGCGGGGAACCATGTCTAAACTCTCGGTCCGACAAAGGCCTGGGCCATCACTCAAACCATGGAGAAGTCTCACCACGAAGCAGAACTCGGGCTAGTGTCACCTGGTGCTGAAATCTGCTGCTCAATGTGACATGCTGATTTAAGCCTAATTGGGAATATTCCCGCCGCAGACGAGAACAGCCAGAAACATGAGTTACAACTGCCGATTTGCAAGGCCGTGATATTCAACATGACATATTTGCAAGGATGAAATGAAAACGCCGAATGCCGTCGTCAGCGTCCGTCATGTGATTAATTTAGTTTGTTAATGGCAGTTCCGTATCTCACGGTCTCTCGAAAGCTACTCCTGCTGATTACCTACGGTGAAATTGTCAAAGCATTCACTGAACCATAGCCATTATGGCAGCCCTCGATTCACCCATTCTTGTTCAGCTTCCATCCAAACGCCACATCTACGAGACTGTTGTCTATGAAACTCCGTACAATATACCTTCGACGACATCCCATCATGATGTACTTCAAGGCCAAGATCCCCTTGCCACCGCCTCAGCATCGGAAACCCATAACGAAGATGCCCGTCGTCGCTGGAGACCGCGTTATCACCTCATGCCACCAACTGGCTGGCTGAACGACCCTTGTGCACCAGGCTATGATCCCGTTCATGATGTATATCACGTTGGGTTTCAGTGGAACCCCAAGGAGCCAGAATGGGGCGATATTTCATGGGGGAGTGCACTTTCAAAAGACCTGGTTTCCTGGGAGGTCAGCGGCAGTCCATCTATTCAACCGTCCAAGAAGCATGATGGAGAAGCTGGGGTCTTCACAGGATGTTGGAGTCCAGTATCTTCAGTACCCGGCCGAAGCACTGCATTCTATACTTCAGCGCGAATACTTCCTATACACCATACACTTCCCTACAACTGGGGTTCTGAAGCAATTTGCATTGCCATGTCAGATGATGCTGGTCGTACGTGGCAAAGGGGCAATGCACCGACGGTTATGAGTGGCCCTCCTCGTCACCTTGATGTTACAGGCTGGCGTGATCCATACGTTGCCAAGTGGCCTTCACTCAGCCGGCTACTAGGAGACAAGTCAGATCAAGCACTGTTTGGCATCGTTTCTGGTGGTATTCGCGCTATTGGCCCTGCAATATTTCTCTACTCTATTGAACAGCATGATTTGGCGGCCTGGAACTTCTTCTCAGTGCTGACTATAGCACCAACCTCTCAAAGGGAACATCTTTCGCAATGGGAGCCCGACTATGGTGCAAACTGGGAAGTGGTCAACTTCCTTTCACTGCCTGATCCTGATGATCCAGCAAAAAGTCACGAGGTACTAATAATTGGCGTCGAGGGGCGTAAGCAACTTGATGTCGTGCCATCTGGACGGCATCGCCATTCAGAGTTCAGAAGAGATCACGGCCAGATGTGGGTTTCGGGCCCTTTAGTTCAGACCTCATCAGGGATACAAGTGCAGTTTCGTTTTGGCGGTGCTCTGGACTACGGAGCGATATATGCCGTCAACTCCTTCAATGATCCAAGGTCCAACCAGCAAGTAGCGTTTGGCTGGATTGTTGAGGAAGATCTTTCTGCAGAGCTCAAGGGGGCGCAAGGATGGGCTGGACTATTATCGATTCCGAGATTTATTCAGTTGAGCAGGATACGTCATGTCATCCATGCACTGAAGTCTGATCTGACATCTATCAACTCATTTGACGTGGTACTAGAGGACAGGCCGGAGCAGAGGTTACTGTTGCCACCAAACTCTCCTCAGACCTACACGATTACAACATTGTGTGCTTTACCAGACCCTAGGCTCAAAGAGCTTCGGCAAATCAAGCGGTCCCTGGGTCGCATCGCCCATCATACCTTACCCGAGGTTCTGAGAAGCTTGAAATTCCCTATCGGATGCTCCTGCTGGGAACTTGACGTATCTTTCGATATAGGCAATGATGTACAGAGTATTGGTTTCATCATAGGCCACACAAAGGGTATGACCGCCGATAGAATCACAAAGGCTTCTAGAGGTTACTAACATTTCTTAAGATTCAGAACTGCGTACCGTCGTTTCGTTCATTCCTGACTTGGAGAAGCTTAAGATCACGCGAGCCAAATCCACCAACATGACGGACATATGCGTGGCGGATGAAGAGGCACCGCATACCCTCTTCTCGACCTTGTCTCCTGGAATTGCTGCAGGAGTTGAGTCATCTCTGTCCCAGGAGCCCTTACGACTGAACGCATTCTTTGACGTGAGTAGTCTAGAGCTTTTCGCCAATCAAAGGACGGCAATTACTACGCGAGTCTACCCGGAAAGTATGACCTGCTACAGTATTCAGCCGTTCGTGGTAAAGAAGAGTGTACGCCCTTGGTCGGGTCAGTTGCTTGAATGTACGGCTTGGGAGCTAAAACCTTCGTGTTATGAGATCTAGATAGATATAAATATTGGCATAAGGGGATATGTAGATGGGAGCGATATCTAAGACTGTTTCAGAGTTAATGTGAGAGCTCTTTGCTGTTTCTTCAGCTACCCGATACTACTCAGTATTGATGTAACGTTGAGAGATAGCCAAAAGCAGAAACTCGCTAGTGACCTGTGAGAGATAGAAGGAACACAGTAACTGAATATAATGGGCAAAAGATACCTAGACTAAAACCCGCTAACGTGACCCTCATCTTGACAAAGAATCCTCAAGGTCTTTGCCTCCCGGATTATGCCACTGAATGCACTTACTAGACAATGACGATCAGTTGAGTAGCATATGGAGGATAAGGCATTCAAGGCAAGCGTCAGGTTCTAGATATATCAACTTCCAAGAATGCATCACTTAGGCAGAGTGCGGATCATAAATACAACACCCAATGGGCAACGAACACGTGCATCGAATGCCTATATGTCAGTAGCAAGTTGGGAATGACAGGGCAATATGCTGTAACAGATGAAGCTGAGATACAAAGAGATTGTACAATTAAATACTAATTTTAACGCGCTTGTACCCTACAGAGTCTTTCGAATATCAACGCCCTGTGCATATACATCCAACTAACTCCCCGCTATCACTCCCAAGCTGATTTAAACGCTACTCCATCACTTTAAGCTTTAGCTTCGTGGTGGTCGATCTCGGCGACAATCTTCTCCTCATTCATATAGCTCTCCATAGACAGGTTGCACTGATAGTCTGAGCGATGATTAGCAATGCGCTTATAAACGGACCGTACCTCTTACCTTTGAACTTGCGTGCAGGAACACGAGCTTCGAACATGGCATCCAGTTCGGCAGGGGTTCTTCCCTTGGTCTCGGGAAGGTACAGGTATGTGATAATGATGCATCCGGCCATCCAACCAGCAAAGACGAGGTACGTCTTCGGACCAAGGTTACCTCTGCAATAACACTCTTGTTAGCATGCGAGTAGGTAAAAACCAGAGAAGTGTACTTACGCATCGGGCTGTGAGATATATGGAAGCACGTAGATTACAACAGTGGAGAACGCAGCCAGAGTCAAAAATGAGAAAGAACTGGTCTTATTGCGCAGACGGGCAGTCGGAATTTCAGCAGAGACGACGTAAGTCAGAGGGCCGAATCCAGCTGCGAAGAAGAACGAGAAGAGCATGCACATGCTCGCAATACCCTTAGCGATGCTGGGGTTTCCTGTATAGTCCATGAAGCCAAGGACACCGACGACAAGATCGATACAGAAGACCATAATGAAGGTGCTGAGGGCGAGGGTCCGGCGTCCGACTCTGTCGACAAGGTAGATTCCAGTGATAGCACCGGTGAAAGCGAGGATGGCACCGACCATGGTGAGAAGGAAAGGAGACACGTTGCCGCTGACAGTGGCGAGGAAGATTGTGGCATAGTTTGTAGCGAAAGCAATGCCTGAGAGTTGCTGCATGTTTCCGATGGACATGGCCAAGAGAGATCGACGTAGATTAGTTCCACGGAAGATATCCATCCATGGAACCTTGGTCTCATCCTCACGAATAGACGCTTGAGCCTTGAGAGCCTCGAACTCAGCCAAAATCTCAGTCTCTGGGTAGCCACTGCGGACGCTTCGGAGAGACCTGAGGGCATCGTTGTCACGAGACTTGGTAAGGTACCAGGTTGGAGAATCATCGACGAAGAAGAGTCCGACGAATAGGATGAGAGGGAAGAGGATGCCGAGGCCAAGAGGGAGACGGAATGACATGGCGGACATTTCTGTACTCATGGCCCAGTTTATGCCGCTCGCGACGATGGCTGCTGTATTGATGAGAACGATAGAAATCCCGACAATGGCGCCACGGACGTTTTCAGGCGCAATCTCGGCCATGTAGGTTGAGCCAAGCACAATGAAAAGCCAGATAGCAACATCTGAGAGACAAGATCAGTGAACACGGACAAGTTAGAGCTAGTTAGTCAAGACTTACTCGCAATCCAACGACCGACGACTATCTCAGCCAACCCAAACGCAGCAGTCTGGATGGCACTTCCAACAGCACTAAAGATGCAGCCCACAATTATCATCTTCTTACGGCCGTATTTATCAGCGAACTGGGCTGCGAGGGGCAGTCCGAGGACACAGCCAGTGACGGGGAGAGCTGTTATGATAGAGATGTCGGTGGAGGTCAAGTATGGGGTGCCATTGGGAAGACGGGTGTGAGACATTTGGTTGACGAAAGGGACCATGGCTAGGATACCGCCGCTGATGGCACCGTCATAGCCGAAGGTGAAGAAGGCCATGGCCATGAGGAAGGCTGAGGGATAAGGTTAATTCGGTGTCCTTTGGGACAGTGATGAAGAGGAAATCTCACTGGAGTAGACCAATTTTGGACTCCGGAAGAAGTTTGCCAGCGAGTTGGTTCGCGGCGACGCATGATGGACGTTAGCAGTCATGGCGAAGGTGGTGGGAAGTGCTGATTAGAAGGATTGGAGGAAGCAAACAAGAAGAAGAAGTATAATGTGACCAAGGTTGGAGCAATTGGTCTCAAGAGACGAGGATCTGAATGTCTGAGAGTGCCGATTCCAAGATAATGGGTTTCAACCGACGGGCTCAGCGAGGAGTTATATACAAGCCCCGGCACTAAACCTCAAGCACGGTACGAAAACATGGAGGTACTGCAGCTTGAAGAAAGTGGAGAGAGTTTTCTGGGGCCGAAAATCTGGGGAATGGGGAGACAAACGATGCGACAGAGACTTCACGCCTTTCATTCTGCAATGTCGTACCTACAGATCCCCTACGCTAAAGTGAGCTCTATCACTCTTTGGGCCAAAACCCGCGAGGCCGGGTCATGTGAGGGGGAAGAGAAAGGGTTGCCGCGATGCGCAACCGAGGGAGACGGGGATATTCCCAAAATGGCCAAGTACAGCGCCACTAAGTTTGGTTGCAATCTGTATAAGACGAAACTTAACCGCCGAGTTCAATCGGCTAATTCTCTCTTGGCAAGGTTGGAACAGTATTTCAGCTCATCAAATACAAAATCGTATATTTGTTACTGTTCGCAATTAACTGTCAGGGTTTGTTTGAAGCAAGCAAATATGGCAGTGTCAGACTATACCCTCAACCACCCTGAGCTGGGTAGCATCGTCGGCTTAGCTAGAGACGGCGATGTTGTTCAGTTTCGCGGTATCCCATTCGCGTCGATTCCCAGTCGCTTTCGCCAGAGCAACTTGAGAGCAGGACCATTGCCTTCACAACCATTCAACGCTCGCCAGCCAGGGTAAGTCTGCAGAACCAAAAACCTTTATACACGATCTGACTTACCAACCTCTCCCAGCCCTGAATGTCCCCAATTAGTCCTCCCTTTTCCTTCATACTGGACGGCGCCACCTCCCAATGGATATCCTGCCCTAGACAGACCCATCCAAGATGAGTTCAACTGTCTGAACCTATCCATCACCGCACCACGCAAGGTCCTTGAATCAGGCCAGAACGTGCCAGTGCTAGTCTTCATCCATGGCGGCGCCTTCATGGGCGGCAGCCAGTCAATTCAGCTATCTGGACGTGAAATTTACGATGCCACCGACTTTGTAAGGGCAAGTATCGCTAGGGAGCAGCCGGTCGTGGTGGTCACCATCAACTACCGCGTGGGGCTTCTTGGATTCCTCACGTCAGAAAAGTTGGCAGAGCGGAGTCGCGCTCATGGCGAGGCAGTGGGCAACTACGGACTTCACGATCAACGACAGGCGCTGGAATGGGTGTCTCGTTTCATTGCTGGGTTCGGAGGTGCTTCTGACCGCATCACCATTCACGGAACTAGCGCGGGCGGTGCTTCGTGTCATTACCAGGTTAACTTACCCAATCGCAAGTTCCAGAACGCCATTCTATCCAGTGGGACATCTGTTGGTATCGCGTCGAGGCCTATGCCATGGCATCAGGAGCGCTTCGACTATGTGCTATCTCAAATACCAAGCCTTCAAGCGGATGATTCTCTACTTGATTCATTGGTAGATCTTCCTCTGGATAAGCTCTTGCCAGCATCTCCGCCTTCACTCTACAGCCCACTTGTTGATGGAGAATGGGTTCCCGAGGCTGGTCTCAAACCGACCCTGGAAAAGTTGAGCGTGGCTGGCGAACCCCTACCGAACCTGATGATTGGTGCAACGGAGTATGAGCGAGATCTTACACTGATGCTATTGTCTGATCTATCAAAGCCCTTGCCGCCTCCGCCTCGACCAGAGGTAGAGATACTCCCCATTGCGCAGGAGGTACTTGCAGGTAGCGCCATGATTCCCCAATTGAATTCTGACGACAGTCCCTTCTGTGTCCCAGAAATTGCACAAGCGTATAATCTGAGTCGAGAGAAGACTTGCTTAGACTCTTTTGAGGACCTAGCAGGCTTGATGGCCGACATGGCATTCCGTACTCCACCACTGTACTCAGCAGCCGTTATCAAGAAGCATCAGATTGCACACGGCCATGCTTCACACGTGCTTCTCTACGAGATTCAAGCTACAAACCCATATAAGAATTGGTCACTGGGCTACAAGAGAGCCAATCATGGTATCAACGACATTTTCCTCTTCAACCCAGCGGAGGACCAGGTCCCAGAAGAACACCTTGAGAACTGGGCGTCTACCGTGGGCCAGATCCGAGCTGCGTGGCTTGACTTTTGTTATGGAAAGATGCCATGGGCCCCCTTCGAGTGGAAAGAGGATGTTGATTCACTGGTGGGGATTTATGTGTTCCCAGATGGTGGGAAGGGTAGATTATGCAAGACGCTGGATGAAGTTGATGGTTCAGCCACAGCTACGCGATGGCGTGCACTTTTGAAGACTTCTCTTGAATGTATTTAGGCATCTTTACTTTTCCATGAGGCGTTACTATTGATATAACCTTGTTTCAGTCGAAAATTTCTTTCTTCTCTTGCGCCTGAAAAGAGTGCACTAATGGCTGGTTTCTCCAGGAGTGCTAAGAAATCTCAGGCTCTACATGAATATTTAATCTGGCCTTACATGCCCAAAGTCGGCGATCTGTCCGCTTTGGAATTTGCACTATAGATATTTATATTGCTTAGAGTTTGTATAAACTAGTTCTAGATAACAAAAACGGACAAAGAAAGTGATAGCTATTTTGATCAATTGCGATTGTAAAGCATGTATTGTCTGTAGATAACTATGTATGTTGAGCGTCTTGGGAGAAATGTCTCTTATTTTTGCCAAGTGTACTATAGCCACAGGTCTCCACGCAGCTCTACTTGTCTCTATTTGATCCCTTCTAGATCGAATATGTGAGAAACCGTGTTAATTCGTTTGTCCAACTGCGCACAGGATCATCAAGAGCCAATCCTAGACCATGCGGACCATCCGGTAAGATCAAAACCTGAGCCTTTCTCTTATGTGCAGCCATGGCTTCAGCAAACATGAGAGTGTTTTGAACTGGAACAGCTTGATCGTCGGATGTATGGAACAAAAATGTCGGTGGCGTTGTATCAGAGACCAAGTTCTGCGCTGATAAATCGTGCAGTTCCTCAGCCGTTGCGTTAGGCCCGACAAGATTGTCGCGAGAGCCAGCATGCGTATAATTACCTTCCAAGGTAATCACTGGATATGCGAGGATGCCGAAATCCAGAGCGGCTTTGGGGTTAGTGAGGGTTGTGGATGCAAGGTGACCACCTGCTGAGAAGCCCCAAATGCCAAGTTTCTCTATCTTGGGATTATCATGGCGTATTTTCTTGAGAGCAGCGAAGACCTCCTTCTCGGGCTTGGGATAGATAGGTGCAGTTGCATTGAGTGTCGTGGTATAATCGAGAACCCACGCATCGATGCCAAGCTTATTCAGGTATGCCGCTGGATTGTAACCTTCTTTGACAATTGAGACATGGCTATAACCACCACCGGGGCAAACTAGAACACCAGTACCGGTGGAGTTGGCCGCTATAAAAGCTGTAAGCTTTGCGAAATCGAGTCTATCGAGTTGGTTAGCTTTAGTAACAGGAGGCTATTCTGACAGAATGGACAAGATGCTCAACTGACTTCATGGTGTCTCCGTCTGCGTCAAAAGCAACTGAACTATCAAGCTTGGTAGACTGGTTGGACATCATCTTCAATAGCAGAACTCTTCAAGATATGTGTTCTATTATCTGCAGATCACTTTGGGGGCGGGACGTCTTTGGGGTTTCGTTCTGAGTTACCCCGCGATGTCGAACTTCAACCGATCTAAAACCCTTGTAACAATCTTCACTTCTATTCGTCCGGCTATTCAATTAAAGCATACATCATTATATAACAGCATAAGTCCGTGAATGAAGGATAATAATCTTTGGGTCATTGGCGGAAAATTGTGGGGTAGAGACTCCTTCTATCAACCAAGATTATGAGCTAATAGCTGGCCCTTCTCTCAGTAGGCTCTTCAACCCGCAATCTAATAACCGAGCTGTTATTCAATACTGGAGTCCAAGATCCTAGTCCTCAAGGTATTAAAGCTTGGAGGCTACAGATTAGAAATGAGATGCTTTCGGCTCTTGACAGGGCTTTTTACACTTGAATGTTCACTACTATACGATCCGTTCGCAGTGCGTCCCTACCAGAGGCCTCACTTTCATCCAGAGCTTATTGTTAACTTTGGTCATAATGGGACATCTATTCAGGATACTTGGGAAATGAAAATGGTGTACAACTTGGATCGAAAGAGAACACTAATCTATAACTATATGCAGGCCAGTATGCGTCTCTGCAAACTGAAACGAATATAGACAATGAATAAAAGACCCACGATCGACATGGCACCCGCATAATACGCAGCAGGCCTAAATACTGAAAGACTGATGTTCGTACCGTCTGCAAGCGAGTAGATTCCCGAAGCAATAGGTGTACCCTAATATTCTGGTCAGCAAGGAGTGTTGATAGGACATATGAGTTTGACATACGAAGAAGAATCCACAGAACCAAGTAGTCCAGACAATGGGCAGGATACCTAGAGTATTCTCTGGTCCCATTGTAGCGCCGAGCATCGGAGGAACCAGACTAAAGAAGGCTCCACAGCCAATGCCGTTGAACACAAGGAAGACGGAGAAGATTCCAACCGAAGACGCCAATGGCCATACGACGAGTGAGCTGAGACCGATAAAGAGAAGACAGACAATCAAGCTGTTCAAAGGGCCAAGCAAATGGTCTGCAGTATAACCTCCTAAGACGCGGCCAACGGTGGAAGCCAAGTTCCAAGCCGCCAGGATGATAATGGCAATCTGATTAGAGTAGCCCATGGATCGAGTGAAGATGGGGATGAAGTAGGGTGGGATAAACAAGGGGAAGCATGACAAGGCTGTTCCAGCGATGATAAGGAGGAATCGAGGTTCTCGGAAGCGATGCCTAATCATACGGTCAGTAGGTTATTGAGGAGAAGGTAACAGGGTTACTCACCACTGAAGCTTCAAGCCGGCGCTCATGGATCCTTCAGGTTGTTGGATGAAGTACGAAGCTGGAATACAGACTCCCCAAAGCATGAAGCCTAGAATGCGGAACGTCCACGCGACATCGACTTGTTTCACAAGAAGATTCGTCGCAATGCTCATGACAGCTGCACCAAGACTACCTCCTCCAAACACGATACCCATAGCCAAGCCACGGTGTCTCTTGAACCATCTCAGCGGAGCAGTCGAACATGCCTAGCAACATTAGCAAACTCCCATATCCTCTTTTAGTTCAAACTTACAAAGATAGACAGTCCTCCTCCGATACCAAATATCACACCATGAAAGACAAACAGAGCCCCGACATGCTTTGTCGTCCAACTTGCAAGGAATTCACCCAGACCCATCAAGACGCCACCAGCAAAAGCAGTCTTCTGATACCCCAGCTTTCGAACAGCGATGCCAGAGAGGATGCTAAGCGATATCATGAATGATGTTGCAAGTGATCCGACGAACGTCAAGGTTGTGAGGTTTGTTCCGGTTACTTCGACGAGTCTGACTTGCATGATGCCCCATGAGTAGATCACTCCGAGGTAAACGAAGAGAGAACATGCTGCGGCTGCTACAGCGATCCATCCTTTGGGACTATCGAACTCGACCACCGGCGGTGGATTGGGTTCGCATTCGGGTTGTGAGATGTCGGTGTCATTGCCTTTTTCGTTATCCGACGAATTCGATGAGCATGGCCACTCAGGACCTGGGCTATCTTTCTGAACTGACATATTTGGATCTCAATACACAAGCAGTAGTAAGGGAAGCAATGATCTTTGGATGTTTGTTGAGTCAATGTTGTTCGAGAAAGTTCTCTCGTTAAATATCTGATCCAGCATCTGACCTCGGTTCTCACAAGAGCGAAACCGACGACGAGAACCGACGCCCTGGACCTGTCAACCCATCTCAGTGGGTCGCAGCGTATGATACTGTTTGTCATGAGAATTGTATGACGCAGCGACGGGCCGGAATCGATCGGCTCGTCGGTGTTCGGCTGAAAAACTGTCTTTCCCGAGTTCCGATGTAGATGGTCGGTTTTCGGGTTTGATGTTTTATAAATGGACAGAGACATTCTTTCAATGGATTAAAAACAGTTTCAGTAAACAGAAAAGACTAATAAGTTCACACAGTCAGTCTGAGTCATTGCACATTTTTTCCTGTCTCAATTCTCCATTTGTCGACATGGCGCCTTCAAAGACTGAGGACTTCACTGAAGTCTCCACCTACCAATCACCCAAGCCCGTCAAACCCATGCATCAAGAAGGATGTTTGATGCACAGATCTCTCGTCCAACACCCCTATATGGTCGAATCCGCCCGTGGCGTTGAACTTAAGTTATCAACCGGTCAAACAATTATCGACGGTTGTGCCGGCGCAGCCGTCGCCCTCATCGGCCACGGCAACGGAGAGGTCATCCAAGCCATCACCGACCAAGCTCGCAAAGTCAGCTACGTCCACACACAATCCTACACAACAGCACCAGCTGAAGAGCTCGCCAATATCATACTGGAGGGTAATCCGTATGGTCTTGAGAAAGCTTTCTTCGTTGGCAGTGGCAGTGAAGCTGTTGAGTCTGCTCTGAAACTAGCTCGTCAATATCACTATGAGAAGGGAGAGTTTGATAGAGTGCACATTGTGTCTAGAAGTCAGTGCTATCATGGAAATACGATGGCTACTATGTCTATCTCGACGAACAAAGCGCGGCGAGCTCCGTACCATGGCTTCTTGTACCCTCATGTCTCTCACGTCTCGCCTGCTTTCGCATATCACTACAAAGATGACTCCGAGACTGAGGATCAATTCACAGCAAGGCTTCTGATTGAACTTGAGGAAGAGTTTCTACGAATCGGTCCCAAGAACGTCGCTGCTTTCATCGCAGAAACAGTCGTCGGCGCGACGACGGGTTGTGTAGCTGCCCCGGCCGGTTACTTCAACGGCGTCAGGGCTATATGCGATAAGTACGGGGTGATCATGATTCTTGATGAGATCATGTGCGGCGTTGGTCGAACAGGCACGTTTTTCGCTTTTGAGCAAGAGGGCGTTGTGCCTGACATTACCACCATCGCGAAAGGTCTCGGTGGTGGTTATGCTGCCATTGCTGGTGTTCTTATTCACAAGAAGGTCGTTGACGTCCTCAGAAACGGCTCGGCTGCTTTCAACCACGGACACACATATCAAGCCCATCCTATTTCATGCGCTGCTGCATTAGCGGTGCAGAAAGTCCTAAGACGTGAGAACTTGGTAGAACGATGTCGCCAGATGGGCCTTGTTTTGGAGAGGCTACTTCGACATGAGTTAAAGGAATGCAATTCCGTTGGTGATATCCGAGGTCGAGGTCTTTTCTGGGGTGTTGAGTTTGTTAAGGATGTGATGTCCAAGAAGCCTTTTGATCCTTCGGCTAAGTTTGGTTTGTTGGTGCAGCAGATTGCTTTTGAGAAGGGCGTTGCGTTGTACCCGGGTGGTGCTACGATTGATGGTATTAATGGTGACCATATTCTGCTTGCGCCTCCATTCACAATCACCGAAGATCAATTGGCCACTATGTGTCGGGTGTTAAAGGAGGCAGTGGTAGAAGCCGAGACAATGATGCTATCGCTATAGATAAGGCTTATTCTAGATTGTCCATTTTGAGATGCCATGTTAAAGTATATTAGACTATACATTTCATAGAATCAATACCTTCTTACTAGTTTCATGGCTAATAACTTCTTTCATTCTAGAGGTTACCCTTTTCATGAATGCATATAGCCCTTTAGATAATTACACCACTTTCCTTCTTTAAATACTCACCTTTTAACAGCACCGCTTCGCTGTGTATTTCCAAAATTTTGTTACAAGGGCATATATAAGTCGCTGAAGTCCTGGGCATATAGTGAAGTGTAAATTGTATAAATACAAATGAACATGACTGCGTTATAAGAGCCACTTGGGTGGGTATATATGGTTGTAAAACCTAATGCATTGCAACGCCAGGGTATCAAAAGGTCTGACGGTAGTCACCAAGATAGGAGCCATTAAGCTTGGAGACCTGCTTGGCATACTCTCCAGTATCAAACGGGCTGTATGAATGTCGAGTAGCAGTTCAAAGACTCCTTCACTATCTTGAAGAGGAAATACCACTATGACCAAGCCTAGATCTTGTGGGCTAGTTAATTGGACTCGGCGCTGCTGAGAAGAAACCACTACGCCGATATTGAGATTGATACCACTCTAGACATTTCTATTCTAGAGGAGTCTGCGCTCTTCAAGACTATATAACATATCGACACCAGGACCCTCGACATCAAGCCTTCTTTGATTGGCGGCATTGGTCAGTTTGTCGATGTCAGCTGCTGAATATCTTATCATCCACCTCGTTGGCATAGAAACCATCAGTACACCGGCAGGTAATGCAGCTAATCTCGTGAGATAAAATTATACGAAGCTGAGTTCCAATTTAGGAATAGTGGTAGATTACTGTCATAATGCGGGAATTTCCGTGCTAGGTCTTACAACGGTTTAAAGCTGAAAATTAAAAAGGCGGAGGCGCAGCAGGAGGTCAATTTCTTAAATTCTTCCAATGTTTCTAAAGTGTCCATATTGTTATTGCAGTTTTCCTTTTCTTTCCTTAATTACAAACCATAGATGTCCTCATAAGGTGAAGATTCTTTATCTTATTTATATAACCTCTCTGCCTGATTAAACCATACCCACTTTAACTCTTTACCAAATCCTTGAGCCATAAAAGGCTCGTTCGTGGTGCAGTCCGCTCTGGTGACGCAATCACCTACTTGTTCTGTGAGCTCTGTGTCTATTATGTTGGCATCTCTGGAGCCTCAGATGGCTGCTGGCCCTCGCCGTGATCTTCCTACGGTTCCAGCTGCGTGTCTTGTTTGCGTGAGTTCTGCACATCGTCCCTACACCGCCTATTCCTCTCCGTGGTTCCATGGCCTGATCTTGATGATGATGATGCTCGAAAAGAACCAGATGCTAACATTAGTCTTGCGCCTAGCGTAGAAGGCATCTCAAATGCGATGGGGAACGTCCTTGTTCCCGCTGTAGAACTGCTGATCTTGATTGCGTCTATACAGTATCCCGTCGCGGATATAATGGCCGTAAACGCGCAGCTGCTCAATCCTCCCGCCACCGTGAAGCAACGGGGACTCTTGTCCCTGTTGCTGACACCGCAGCGACGGTAATCAGTCCTCTTCCCTCGGCGCCTGCACAAGAAACCCCTTCTGTCTTTGATCCCAGTATCTTTTTTGGTAATTTCACAAGTCACTTGAGCGTCGACGCAAGCTTCCCAATTGCCGCGTTCTCCCAGACTATTCCGTCAACTAGTTTACCTGGTTTTTCTTCTCAGTCTGTGGTTGGCGGTACTGGCAGCAGGGTACCCCGGGCACTCCCTCTAAGAGAACGTTACATCGACTCGTTCTATTTGAATTTCCACGCCGCTCATCCGTTCATACCGCCCAAGGAGCTTCTTCTCATCCTAGCACAGCAGACCTCTCTTGAGCCCCTGTTTGCAGCGATACGTTGGATTGGTTCCCTATACATCGAGCAAGATAGCTCTCACAGCCTTCTCACAGATGCATCCCGCCTGATAGATGGTGCACCTCTCAGAAACGGCTTTTTAGTGCAGGCGATGCTGCTTATCATAATTGGACTTGATGGTAACCGTCAAGAAAAAAAGGCCAGAAAGCTTATGGGAGAAGCCATTGATATCTCGATTCAGATTAAATTGAACTCTGATCCATTTGCAGCCACCAATGGACAAGGAATTCCGGTACTTGAAGAGAGCTGGCGAAGGACATGGTGGGAGCTTTACGTTGTGGATGCCCTTATGTCAGGGGTACATCAAACCAACACTTTTGTTCTGTGTGATGTACCTACAGATGTCGGTCTGCCTTGTGAAGAGAACCAATATCTCACAGGAGTAAGTCGTTATAGAGCCTGTTACTCACTGTATGCTTACAAGATGTAGCAAATACCTCTTCCTATTCACCCATATGATACGGAAACCTTGGGACTGTTTGACCCCACGCCGTATTCTTCGTACACCTATCGGGTCCAATGTGCCTGCATCTTGGGTGTTTTTCAGAAAATGCCATCAGAGGTCGACCATATAGCCAGGCTTCTCGCGAACTGGATGCTCCGCTTACCGCCTTCAAAATACGATGCTTATTGCAATGGCGAGTTAGATGAGATGATGTTCCAAGCCATCATGATGTGGCAGGCTATTTCTATTCTCGTACACCAGCCTCACTCACAGCTGGATTCATCGCTGACTTATTATATCAAAGCATCCAACGCGCCAGCTGCGTCCAGCGATGCGTTCAATTCGCATACCAAACATACAATTCGGGCTGCGAGGGAGCTTAGCAAGTTGATCAGCTACCGCGTTCCTCTCCTTAAACACACCCATTTCTTTGCTTACATGGTGACGCTCTCGTCTACAATTCACCTCAGCAGATGGTCATTAGCCTTTGTAGCCCAAGATGATCAGGATCTTCGTCAAAATATGGGCCAGAATATTGGGGCACTTATCAAGTACGCTGAGATATGGCCTATGGCGCAACATTTGGGGATGCAAGTGAAAAGAATGGCAAAAGAGGTATATAGAATAAAGAAGCTCTAGTAATAACGTCTTTTAGAATAAGTAAGTTCTTTTCTTGTACTTTCCATAAGCCTACTTGCAATCCTTTTCCTCTAACTATTCTTCTCAGTATTCCACTTTCCATCATCAAAACCAGTACAGTCACCCTCATATTTGCCCGGGTACCAGCTGCCATCATCGTGGCCATTGCCCTTGCCTATATATTTCCCGGGATGCCAGAACCTATCATCTTTCCTCCTCTCCAAGTCTTCTGGGACCAAATTCCCGTTGCCAAAGTTGTCTCCCTTGGCTTCGTGCAAAGCAGGAACCTGCTTGCCCGTATCGGTGGGCTTCCCGATAGGGAGTCCTAGAGCTGTGGCAGCAAAGACGGCAAAGCCAAGAAGAAAACAGTTGCAATGTAATGCATTGTAGATATTGTGAGGCAGGGAGGAAATCAAGAAGCCCGGAGTAACGGCAAGGATTTATCAAGGTTATGATAACCAAAGATTAAAGGGCTGTTTGAGGGCTATGTTTGTTGTTGAAGTGTCGATGACGATAATTATAATAGACATAACAACAAGATACTACAGCCTTTCATCATTAAAGCTCTGACATATGTAGCCTCGTGGAACTCAGTGTAATCCCTCTCAACCATCACTTGGAACGGTCGCAGACTCATAATTCCCCGGCATTGTCGACAATATTCTCACCACCGTTTCCTTGCGGTGGTGAGATTATGACGGCTTAGGCCATGTCCAGCCACTTCATGTTTCTGACAGCGTACATCAGTAGCTGCTTACTGTTCCTTTCGCAATAGTGTAACAGAAGCCCTCGGTCGCGAACAAGTCACCCCATGTGAGCTCAGGCCATCTAATCGAAAGTTGACAGCCGGGGGGTAGAACCTCGGTTAGCTTTACTGAGCATCAGGGGAGCCTTGAGCTGAAGGGGCTGTGCTTGGATAGCCCTAAGACGTTGCATGGGAAGCGCAATTTTTCTATCTTCATAATTGACGATGGAGAGTCTAGACCCCTGTGAGAAGCCTCACGGTAGCCAATCAGAGGTGTGGACCTCGGGCAAGGCGACTGACCCGCTGACGTGAGCATCGCGGTCCGCTGACATTGGCTACCAAGCTGAAACGAGCTGGCGATTCAATTGGGACGTTGCAGTTGGTCAATGTCGAGTCATAAGCAGCACTGGCAAGATATCAAGTTGGCTGTGCACGATGGGCCTCAAAGGTTGGCAGAGAGTCAAGCATAAAAGATGTCCCAACGTACGTCAGAGAAGTATTTTCTCATCACTTATCACCTCTAATTCTGCTTCTAATCAAGTTCTATCACCATGATCCTTCTGCTTCTTTCTTTGCTCTGGCCTGCTGTAGCCAGCGCTGCTGCTTGCAAGCTAACCCCCCCTAAATCGAAAGCCGCTTGCAAGTTGGCTGCCAATAACACTGTGGAGATGAGTGTCGGCTTTGGTTACAATGGGGACTGTGCTCCAAGTACCGGAACTCTCAAAGGCTTCATGATCTTTGTTGACTTTTCCGATGCCGAACCTGCTCAAGGCGAGACACCCCAATCGCTCTACGACGCTGTAGTCCCCCAAACAACCGAATGGTACAAGCAAGCCTCTTATGGGGCCCTGTCTCTGGATATTTCGGCCGATACGTCCAGGTTCTACCGCATGCCCAAGTCTGCTGCATCATATGGCTGGGAGCGAGGTCTCACAGGGCCAGAACATCAAGAATACATCCAGGATGCCCTCGACGCCTACACATCCAACGGGACTCGCCCTCCACCTCCAGAATCAGATGTCCTCTATGTTGTTCCCGTAAACAGCGTCGGTGGCAGAGGTATCTCTCGGTCCATCACTTATGTTTCACGAATCAAGACTAGACAGGGCGATTATGTTGCCCGGAAGACCGTCACTGTTGGAACCGACGCCTTTACAGGTTGGGGAACAAAGAGCTGGAAAGTATTGGCTCACGAAACCGGACACACTATGTGCTTGGCCGATTTGTACCCGTTCGAGGATCTTGGCCTGGGCTACTACGTTGGTGGCTGGAGTGCCATGGGAGACCTCTCTGGCATTGCCCCTGATTTCTTTGCCTGGGATAAGTGGCGCCTGGGTTGGATTGACGATAAGTTTATCGACTGTGTTTCAGAGCGAGGAACTACTCAGCACACTCTTGACCCACTAGAACTGAATATCTCTGACAATGGCGTCAAGGCCGTTGTCGTCGCCGCCAATCAAACCTCCGCACTGGTCGCAGAGGCCCGTACATCCGAGGGTCTTGACACAGGCGTGTGCGCCCCTGGCGTCCTGCTCTACACAGTTGATACCTCGCTCGAGACAGGCCACGGCCCTATCCGTGTTGTAGATGTGACCCCAGGATCAGGTGGCTGTGGTGACGGCAGTGTCTACGACAAGAACGATGGAACGCTGTCGCAGGGTGGAGTGAGCGTGTATAAGGTTCCTGGCTGGGGAGTTCGGATTACTCTAGTAAAGCAGACAGAGGAGAGCTACAGTATTAGGGTCGATGCTGAGTTGTAGGATTTAGATTTGTGTTCAAGTATAGAATATTCTTACTCTATCTAACTATAGGCATAAGTAAAGACTTCTTTTTTTTGTTAGCCAGCACGACAAATTAAACCAGAAAAGCGGGCTGGGAAAGTAAGATTACCTGACTACACTTTCACGAGAAGGATATTATAAAACTTTAGGTATAAGTCTGATAGTCTATAAGATTGAAGCAATAACATATCCGACACGCCCGGCAATAAACCCCTTTCTAGACACACTGATCCTAGCCTGAAATTTACAATCAGTAACTTACAGGCTGTTATAGAAAAACAGATAGCAATGACATATACATGAACAAGCTATGAATACAAGGTGAAAGGTCAAGAGGGGTCATTTCTAGAGTAATAACTTAATCTATCCTCTATAAAAGACTATTATTAGCTGATAGATACTAAAGACTTATTCCATCAATCCCATAAGATACAAGCTCCATATATAACTTCCAGAAACAAGGATTTAACAATTTAAACCACTTCATTTAAAGATTAGGGTAAGGTTGGCTTGATGTCCACGGGTTTCATCTACGTCAAATTAGCACCTCAACATCTTAACAGAGGGATTCTAATATCACTTACGCAAACTCCCACTTGGCCAAGAACTCTAGTGCATGCAAAGTCGCCACAGCACTTTGCGGTCTGTACATGGCAGAGCATTCCTGTTGCAACGCACTTCTGGTCGGCGACGCATCTAGAGCCTGCTCCAGGTGTCGTCTTGCAAGTATAGCCTTCACAACAGTCGTTGGCCATGATGCATGGTCCTGCATCCTTTTCGCATATAGCTGCCAAGGCAGCCGCGATCGCAGGGTATATAGTCGAGAGAAGAGCTGAAGCCTTCATTTTTTTTAAATTGGGAGACGATGGAGTTAGAATTTCGATAAGGGCTGATAGGCTGGAAATTGATGATGATGGGGATTGAGGAACTCTTGTGCTTGGACTTGGAGAGTATTTTTAGGTAGATTAATGAATGAAAAAAATATGTGAATCTGCCTTGTGGCGCTTTAATATTATTATATTGAGGCCGACGTAGAGCCGTGCCGTTCTATGGTGAGACATCCGCGTCGGGCTGCCCCTTCATCGCCTGTCTAGGGGTTCTACTACACTGTTGTTATCTCGCCCTTTCAGTCCTGATCTGAGACATTTATTTTCCGATGCTTTAATCATACGCTGCAGTATAACATTAGCAAGATAAGTTATTAAAAAGTTAAAAGACATCTAGATATCCCTTACCTTTAGAGCAAGAAGGGTTATATATTAAATGCTAATCAATACTTGTTTAAGTGCTATTGTCTGAGATCTTTAAATTTGATCCCCTTCTTTAAAGTTTGCTCAGAAGTAGTCAATCACAGTAATGTCTAAATAGGTAGCAACAGCATAGGATATAGTGCGTTGGGTTGAATTCAAGATTGATAGCCGAGAGATTGCTCTTGATATAAGGGGTATTGGGGTTTGCGGGGCGAAGACAAGCTTACTTGACAGAGCCTATGACCGTATGGAATCTATTTCACCTCTGCAAAGGCATCCAGAGCCTCATGCAGCTTCCCAAACGTCCCATCATGCCATCCCGCAATCTGAGCCCACTCATCCTCCGGCAGCGTAGCATGCAACATCCTCAACCACGCACCAACAATCATATCCGCATAACTTACCTTCTCCCCTATCAAAAACGGACCACTCCCATCCCTCATAAACAACCTCGCAAGATTACCTAGCATCTCTCTCAAAGACTGCATCACCTTATCCCTTGCCTCACCGACTAGCGCAAAGTCGTCCCACTGTTTCACCCCCGCACGCCGCACAAACTCCGCCTTGCTCTCCTCCTCGCTCGCAGGATCAAACGGCATGCCCTGAACGCCTAGCTGAACATGCGCTGTGAATGCCGCGTCGATGTTGAGGTTGAATTTGGCGTACTCAGGGTTTTCCTTGTCGCGCCATTCGGAGAGAGGGACGAGGATGTAGGGATGCTCAAAGTCAAAGTCGAGCGTTTGAGTGGGGAAGAGATCGTCTCCGCCGTACGTCTTTTGTAGGTAAATAGCGATGTCGAAGGAGTCGCCGACTACAGAATCAGTTGAGGGATCTTCAATGATGGGTAGCGTGTAAAAGTCTTTGCCGTCGTTGAATTTGCGACAGGCGGGGACGTTGAGGCCGGTGCGGACTTTGGTTATGCCTGGGAGGGCCACCCATGTTGTTGAGTAGGGGACTTTCTTGAAGTTGAGGGCGAATCTGCTTTTCCAGGGATTGGGAGAGAAGACGTTCTTTTCCACCGGCGGGCGGGCCGCGATGTCGTAGAATGTGATTTTCTTTGAAGACTCGGACATGGTGGATGGCGCAGATATAGAAGTGATGCTGTTGTTGACAGCTCCAAAGAAGGGTCGCGATACGAAAATTGATACGTGGCTCGTTGACGATTGGCTTGGTTACCGTGTTCCACAAAAACACTTCATGACAAGTCGCCGGATTGGGAGTCGAGATGATTCAATCACTGCTCATATGTGTAATAAACAGTAATCTCGCATTTTATCAATTCAATTCACTGAGGAATGTTTTGTTCGTTTTACTCGTGCTTGAAGAAGTGGTTGCCCCCTCCAGCCCTACAGGGTCGATGATGAGGTTCACAATAATTCTCTAACCATGACTAATTGGCTACCTCTAACCTAAAGTCCCTTACTCCTACTCCGTAGCCAAGAAAACATTATCCTACCTATGATGAACTACATCTAAGCGCAGATTATATGCCGTCCACCGAGTTTGGTGCTGAGTAACAAATGGAGTCAAACCACGCGCTCTCATTCGTCAGTCCGTAAAAAAGCACACATTGGGATCGGGTCAAGGCGCAGGCCAAGGCACACCCGAATGCCGAACAACCGGCGGCTTGAACAACTATTCGCTTGCCAAGCACAATGCCTCATGAGCTTGACAGCGAATTCGTCCACAGATGCCACGGTCTTTTATCCGCTTGTATAACGGCGAGTCCGTAATATTGAGATAAGGATGAGGCTATGTCTTGGCTTGATGGTATAAAGACTAAGCGTCGTAGACTGTGTTTCGTAGGTACTCAAATTATCTTCTTTTTTTGTATGTGTCGAAATGTCTGTTAAATCAACTGAAACCTTCCCGCTCGCCAGATACAGGGCTGGCGGCGGACATCCAACTGGTCAGCGCAACGGCATTGAGGAGAATCTTGAAGAATCCTTCCTCAGCCAGTTCACGCAATTGTTCAACAAATATGCTGGCCCCAACGGCACATGGCATCGCGATCAGATCGGTCTCTTCATGCATCACGTCCAAGTCGAAAACCCAGAAGGTCTGGCCAGTTACCTCGTCGATCAAGATGAGCTAGATCTCCCCGAACTCATCAAGTATTTCACTTCACCATGCGGCAACATTCTCGAAATGGCTTCTCCGCAAGACTTGACATGGCCATTGAACAATTACTTCATCAGCTCAAGTCATAACACTTATCTTACTGGGAACCAACTTTCCAGCGACTCGAGCACTGAAGCGTATAAAGACGCTTTGCTACGTGGATGTCGTTGTATTGAGATCGATGTCTGGGATGGTAAAGAACAGTGGAAGCCGGGTTTCAGCTCGGAGGATGAAGAGAGAGAAGTGAAGGACACTTCTCGGGAAGCTGCGCCTAAAAAGATGGGCTTTGCAGATCGAGCTATCATCAAGATTGGGCGCTGGGCCATGAACAAGTTTGATCCTGTTGATCCTGATGGCAGAACGATCGACGACAGACTCTTGGAAATTATTGACGCCGAGCCACGAGTTCTTCATGGCTTCACTCTCACAAAAGAGGTTCTTTTCCGCGACGTCTGCCAGACTGTGAAAGAGTATGCTTTCACTACGTCTGATCTTCCACTTATCATCAGTCTGGAAGTCCATTGCTCCCCCCTCCAACAGGGCTCAATGGTCAACATCATGGAGGAAGTCTGGGCTGACGATCTCCTCCCTGCACCCGAGTTTGAGTCCGATTGTCTGCCATCTCCTCATGAGCTGAGGAACAAGATTCTCATCAAGGTCAAGTATGTTCCGGAGGACGGCAAAAAGGGCAAGGACACGCTTGATAGCACGGATGACGAGAGTATGCTTGAGGTTTTTGTCGAAGGAGACGAGAAGAAGGTCAAGAAGGTCAAGCCACCAAAGATCATCCCGCGCCTGAGCCGTCTTGGCATTCATACCCGAGGGATTAGTTTCAAGTCCCTCGAGGAGCCTGAAGCATCGATGCCGAATCATATCTTCTCCCTGTCAGAGAATGCAGCCTTTGCGATTCAGAGACGCATGCCAAAGGCACTCTTCTCGCATAACAGGCAGTTTCTCATGAGGACTTATCCACATGGTATGCGGTTTGACTCGTCCAACTACGATCCTGTCATTTTCTGGCGCGCTGGTGTTCAGGTTGTAGCGCTCAACTGGCAATCTTGGGACCTGGGCATGGTGCTCAACGAGGGTATGTTTATGGGCTCAGATGGATATGTTCTCAAGCCTGAGGGATATCGTCATGACCCAAGCGAGCAGAGCATCGAGGAATCTCACATCCCTAGTAAGACATTGGAAAGAGTGGCCATCACTATCATCGCAGCACAGAACCTCCCCTTACTCAACCGCCATGATGATCCTGCCAAATTCATTCCTTACGTCAAAATCGGTCTTCACACAGAACCTGATGCCCTCTCGGCTATGGTCGATGAAAATGCTACGGCTGAGCAGGTTAAGCAAATTGGGTACAGAGGCGAAACAGGGAAAAGCAAAGGAACCAGTCCGGACTTTGGAGGTGAGACGGTGGAGTTCCTCAATGTCGAGGGCGTTGTTCCGGAATTGGCTTTCCTTTCATTCAGGGTCATGAATGATGTTCCTGGGCCTGATGTTATGGCAGCTTGGGCTTGTGTTCGTTTAGACAGGTTGAGGCTTGGATATCGGTTTTTGAGGGTGCTAGATAAGGAGGGTATGTCTAGCAAGGGTATTTTATTGGTGAAGAGTGAGATCAGGGAAGCCATTTAGCTACGACGCCGACGGGAAGAGCTCTTCAGGCATGTCGTAATATAAGATGATTTTCAATGCTTTCGAAGAATTATTCTACGGTAGATATAAAGTTGGTGAGGGGTCAAAATAAGCTCCGAGCATCCGCAGAGCAAACGATGCGATTCGACAAGAACACTGCATACTTTCCTGCCCTTATTGCTGCCTGCAGTCATACTTTATCACGGAAACTTAGTGATCCCGATGACGAGACGAGACAAGTTGCGAAAGAGCGCTTAGTCATTCTATATGGTGAGCCACGCCCCGGCATCCTTGAGTCGGGTAAGATAACCTTATCAATGTCAGGCAATCGCGGAGATTAGGGAGTCGAGCTGATCTGATGAGCTGATGGACCCTTGCTTTTTGGGCTTCGGGGAGCCGAGACGCCGCGGGTTGCCGCGGGGTCCCGTTAGCTCAAGTCGGAGCCGTCGAGCGCAACGAGAAATCTCTCGTGATCTGCAAACGAGAATGAACGAGATGGCATGTAGCGAAAGCGAGAGTCGTTTACTGAACGAGGCATCAACGAAGACTTTGTTCAAACGATGCTAAATGTCGCTGAAACATGACAGCGTAAATTATTTCAGGGCTGAAGGGTAAGCTTCAACCACGAATCTTGACAAGGGTCAGCTCCAATGCTCAGGTCATTCGATTCATGCATTGATGGACGTATGAAACCAGAACCGTGTCTGCCTCGCGTATTTATAGCTGACGCAGAGTAAGACGGGCTCAACCGTTCATCCAGCCCCAACTGGCGACGAGCCACCCAACGTCACCAACATGCATTATTCGTATCCCCCAAATTAGACCTACCCCAGAAAAGGAATAGTTCCCACCCAAACATCCAACGAATGCCGATTCTGCCGCTCTGCCTGATTCAGGGGACGCGCCCGCGGGTGACGATCAGAAAAATGGCTCGGGTCATCACTGTCACTCTTTAGCACGTGGCGGTCGTTTCGCAACATCATACGGTATCCGCAGCCGCCAATCACACCCGAGTCGAGAACAAGAAAAAGCATCGAGGCTGAGTTTGTTGGCGCAGGGATGTTTCGATGACGACGCGTCTTTTTTATGTACCGGCCGTTGCCCACTTCAATGAAGTTAAATTTAATTTCCTACATAATAAGGCGGGCGAAGGTACAAAGGAGTTTTTTAGTGTTTTCACATGACACTTTGACGCACGCGACGTATAAGTACAGCAAAAGGACACTGATTTCTTCATCAAACGCTTGTGGAGTCGGTGAATGTTTTTTGGACAATGGCGCTGCAGAATATCATTCAACATTTGCGCGCGCGCTTTGGGAAATATGAACGACTTTACGACGAGGAGCACATTGAGTCGGAATCACCATCTTACAAACGATGCGTCCCCAAACGATTTGGATTCCCGAGATTCAGGAAGCTCACGGTCTATCTAATCCTGATCAACCTCATTATTCTCGGCCTGTTAATTCATTCAATTCAACCGCTCATCACACTTCTCATACGGAATAACGAGCTTTTCGCAATTAATTTCTCTGTCGACCATGCAGCACCACCAGACGCATTTCAAAGACCAGATGGGAAGAAGATACCAAGGATTTTGCACCAGACTGCGCCAAACAGCTCGATTCCGGAAATTTGGGCAGCATCGCAGCGAAGTTGTCAAGAAGCGTATTCTGAGTATGAATATAAGCTTTGGACCGATGAAAGCGCGAGGGAGTTTTTGAAGGAGGAGTTTCCGTGGTATCTCGACACTTGGGACAACTATCCTTTTCCGATTCAGCGTGCAGATGCAATCCGGTATTTTGTGCTGTATCACTTTGGGGGGATTTATATGGACATGGACACTTATTGCAACTCGTCGTTTCCCGTGGATCAGATCGAATCACTGCCTGGAAAAGAGCATGCGCTTTTCAAATCGACACAACCGACTGGTATCACGAATGATTTTCTTATCTCGACGGCAAGACATCCAGCTTTCGCATCAGCTGTTTCAAGACTTGCTAGCTTTCATCAAACAACACGACTCTGGGCCCGTCTTCAACCCTACGCAGCTATCATGCTATCAACAGGTCCTCTCTTTTTGACATTGGCGGTGCAGCAATATCTACTCGGCCAGCCTATTCTCCCATCGCCAAGCATTCACATCATGGACCCCTCGATGCTAGATGCATACATGGCAGATCTCGAAACAGCAACATGGCACCAGAGCGACGCTCAAGTCCTCAAGTGGCTCGGGGACAGACCCTGGACATGGTTCAGCCTAGGAATCATTGGAGTCATCGCCGGCATATACACATTTAATTGCGTGCTATCACGAACCTTTACGAATCTTTACCGTAAATTATTATAATAACATCAGCGACTGCTTTTTCTCACAGAAAATAAAATTTTCACTTTCCCTGGCTGCATAATTTCATCGCCCCTGTCGCTTTGGTAATTTACTTCGGATAAGCGGCACGAATTACGTGGTCACGGGCCTCGCTCCTGTAATTTTCGGCTAGTTCCAAAGACAGAAATGACCGAAAAATCAAAGCGGACAAAATACGGGTTGACCAATTAGAGCGTGAGGCGCAGACGAGAAGCTGATGAATGGACCTGATCCTCGGGGTAAGGAAAAACAACGGACAGATTTTGGTGGGAGATCAGCAATTTTTGGTGTAAGCCATTCCGCGGTTTTCCCTTACCCCCTAGCTGGTCCAGATCACGTCGTCAATTGACAGCCACGTACGTGGCTTAGCTGCACGACGACAGCCCCATTTTCATTGCATATGGACTTCGCACAGTAGGAACATGACCATCAGATGCATGACCATGGGGCTTCTGTAGAGTTTCAATGAATGTGTTAAAAAGGTTGGGGCTTTTCATGCGCGGGCCCCGCGGGGTTGTAATGCATAAAATTGCAAGTTTAAATTGAGTTCGGGGCCTTACCAGCGACTTGGGTCAACTAACCTTGTTGCCTGATGATCTGACTGGCAGTATCAGGCTTGTGCGCGGATCTCAGCGAGTACTTCCGTAGTATGAAAGCGGCGACGGGCTGTTTATCGTGTAAGAATGAGCAATAACATGTTGAGTATCAGGTTTGCGGACGAAAGGACATTTGTGCGCTCACTATTCCCGGGTTGTTCAGCCCTATTGAGGATTCTTGATGTATGCTTGTTACAAAAGTGGTACCTGGCTTGGAAGGGCTATCAAAGTAGCGTAGCAAGCAACAGTTTGAAGTTTCCTATGAGAGACGAGAAGATAGGCTCCATGGGTCGTATTATGTATTAACCCTGAGGGATAATTCAACAGCTTTCATGATAGGGAAAAGCTTTGTTCTTCAGACCATTCCATACCAAATCGTCAAATACTGTGACGGCATAGAAGTCTCATGTTCGCAAACTTTCTGGTACTCTTCACTTGTTGTATTTAGCAGCAATCTTTTATCATGATATGCTGTCTCTTATGTCATTCTATCATTGTACCATCCTTCACTGCTTAGTTTTACCAAGGTCTGCCTCCGTCCTCTCTACCAAAACATCAAAGATCCTCTGCACATGCTCCTCCCGAACCCTCTCAACACCCGTACACACACGAATCGCAAACTTGTCATTGACAACCGTGCTAGTAAGATAAAACTCCCCCGTTCTGTTAACCCATTCATAAAGCTCCTCCGTTCGAGCGTTGATCTCCGCTTCATCAGCCCCCTTGACACGGAAAGTCACCAGGCCGAACCGCGCAGACGTAAAGATTGTGAACAGATCAGGTCGACTAGCCAGCTTGCTCTGAAGTGATTCACCGAGCGTAACGCCATTCTGAATGTGCGCTTGTAGTCCTCGGATGCCGTAGCTGCGAAGAACGAACCATAGCTTGAGAGAGCGGAAGCGTCGTCCAAGAGGGATTTGCCAATCGCGATAGTCAGTGACTAGTTCATTATCGGAAAACTGGTTACGCAGGTACGGCGGCTTGATGCTGAGGGATTGGATAAGCCAGGCTCGTGATCGGACCCAAACAGCAGAGCAGTCAAAGGTAGTAAGCATCCACTTGTGCGGGTTGAAGTTGAAAGAGTGGAAGTCAGCCATGGGAGTAGTCAACGGCTGATTCTCCTCGAGAAGAAGTGCAGATCCTGCATAGGCCGCATCAACGTGGACCCAGATATCCCTCTCTGTGCCAGCGGTAGGGGACAGCGCCTCAACGATGCCAGCAAAGTCATCAACTGCACATACATCCGTCGTGCCCATCGTAGCAGTTAGGTAAAACGGCTCCAGCCCGCGGGCCCGCAACTCATCTACCGTTTTGGCGACAGCACGACCCGTCATGGCGAATCCATCTTCTTCAGTGACAGGAATAGCGACGAAACGAACACCGAGAATCTGGGCTGCCTTCTTGGTACTCGAGTGAGATTCAGAGCTTCCCAAAGCGACGAGTTTGCTTCGTACGTTCCAGACGGCATCTTCATCCATGTCCTTTGTGACAGCAGCGAGATACTTATCGCGAGCAGCGCACATAACAGTGAGGATAGCTTCGCTAGCACTACCGTGAATAACACCACCGCCATGGGTACTCCCGCCGCTTAAATAACATTCCGGGAGACCGAGAGCCTTGGCAAGCCAATCCATGACGATTGTCTCTAGCTCTGTAACAGCTGGGCTGCAGATCCAGTTGAAATGAGCGCCGTTGAAGGTATTCGAGTACATTTCAGCTAATGCAGCAGGGTAACTGCTTGAGCAGGGAAAAAAGGCCATGAATCGGGGGTTGGCCCAGTGGGTGATTCCGGGAAGGATTTTGGACTCGATGTCTGCGTGGATGTCGCTCCAGGACTCTCCTTCGAGGGGGGCGGAGGATGGGAGGAGAGGGCGGAGATAACCTGGCTTTACGTCGGATACGACGCGCTGCGAGGAGACATTGTCGTAATAGTCCGTGACTGTTATTGTTAACAAGAGTCATTGGTTCAGTATGACAAGACTTACTCTCGTCAATGGCTGTACGAGCTGCCTCACGAAACTCTGCAGAATCCATTGTGTCTATATAAGTCTCTGAACAAATTGTTATCTTGAAATTGAATGTGAAGTAGTAGTTATGTCTGTATGGTGTTGCATTTATATATCATTCAACAGAGCCTTCAGAAATCGCGCTTGTTTCCGATATTGCCACGAAAGGTGGGGGACATGTCATTCAGTCACCGTATGGAAATTCCGCTTCAGGAAAAGTCTGTTTGATCAGTCTCTCCAGATAATGATCGCCACATTTGTGATAGACAGCCAGTCTCCGCCCTTCTTTTGACAAGACAGACCCCACCTCGGAATCATCACGTTGAGGCGTTCCGCGTTCCGAGTCAATGTAGGGTATTTTGAGGGAGTTTGAGCGACATGTCAATCATACACGTTTGACATACTACATTGTATCGTATATAATAACTTAGTGTGTCAGATAGTATTCTGCTCGTTCTTTATTACCGTTCTGAGATTGTTCGAACATGGCTGGCTCCGATAGCTCAGCTGCGACTGTTCAATGATCGCAAACTCTCGACTTCGGAATACAAGGATGCCAACAGACAAAGATACCCGCAGCGATATTCGGAATATCCTTGTTGCCCAAATCAGATACTGTTGGTCTTCTGCTTTTGATGTATAACAATAGGCCTTGGTCCCCATCAGTGGCTCAATGCCATTTACAGAGGTTCCAGATATGTCAGGTTCGGATCGGTTTGAAAGACTGGTAAACTAAGTAATGAAAAACTTGTATTAGATTTAAAATTTGTCTAAGCTAAAATTAAAGACTTCCACCCGATCTAGAGCCAGGCATCATTCATCCAAAGGCTGTAAATAGCTACTACAGCTTGACCATGGCTTCAATAACATAGACGCCAATTGGCATGGAATGGGTTCAAACAAGACAGAATTTAGAGAAGAGCAACAGCAGCGGCGCCAATGGCACCAACGAAACCAGCGACCTTACCAGACAGGCTTCCAGCTCCGTTGACAACAACAGCAGGCTCCGAGGACTTGGCAGGCTTGGAAGCCTCAGTGCTAGCAGGCTTGGAAGTCTCCATGCCAGTATGCTTGCCAGTGGCAGAAGCCATGGTGGTATGGGCAGCGCAAGCGGTGGGCTCAACGAGAGAACCACCGGGGCCATCGTAGGGGTTGTAGCCAAGGCACTCAGCCCACTCGGCGGCGCAAGTGGCGTGGTTGGCATCGGGGGCGACGTTGCAAGCGTCGTGAGCCTTGTTGCACTTCTCGAGGCAATCGCCAGCATGGGCAGATGCAGTAGCAGTAGCACTGTGGGTGCCGGTAGGCTTGCCGGAGTGAGAGCAGGCAGTAGGCTCAACATAGGATGTGCCGCCATAAGGGTTATAGCCAATACACTCGGCATACTCAGCAGCGCAAGTGGCGTGGTTGGCGTCAGGCGCAGTGTTGCAAGCATCGTGAGCCTTGTTGCACTTCTCAAGGCAATCACCAGCCTTGGCAGTCTCGGTGGCAGTAGGCTTAGCAGAGTGCGAGCAGGCAGTAGGCTCAACATAGGTTGCGCCGCCATAAGGGTTGTAGCCAATACACTCGGCATACTCAGCAGCGCAAGTGGCGTGATTGGCGTCAGGCGCCGTGTTACACTTGTCGTGAGCAGCGTTACATTTCGCAAGGCACGCGTCGGTGGAGGAGGGCAGAGCGGGGATGGAGTCAGTGGCGGTTGGGTAGATAGGAGATGAGAAGGCTGTGTTGGAAGCAGCAGGTGAAGCGCTTGAGAGCTGGGCGGCGCTGAGCATAAGCCCGAAGACGACAGAACGAGTGTTGGAAACCATTTTGATGGAGAAACGACTGTGTTTGCGTGCTTGAAAGGGAATATGGTGAGAGTCAAGGGAGGTAGGGTTACAAAGGTCGTTAGTATTTATAAAAGAACGCGCCGTGTCTTGTTGTTAGTGTCTCTCGTGTGGGCAATTTAAAATGACTCCTGTGTCATCGCAATTCCTCCCCCGCATTCTACTCAGTCACGGAGGTCCTTTTGTCGTATTGATTTTATACGAAGTCGCTAGGCAAGACGCATTCCTCTAGTTCAAGGAGATGATGTATTTGGCCAATCACGGGGCGAAAATTGGAAAGGGAGGGTTGTAGGCTTTGTGGCGTTAGCCACTAATATGCAGTGTCTCAGGAACGCCCAGCGAAGTGCCGTGATCTCCCTGGAACTGGAGTAACAGTTACGTCGAAATAAATCCTGAGAATGAAGGGATGTCTTGTCTTGCACTTCCCAGTTGCAGTTGTAATGGTACACCGGAGAATTATACATTTTATCTCTAGTTTAAAGAAAGATTAGCGGTGGATTAACAGTTAAACTACAACAAGATTTGTGACACAGTTATGAGCCTAATTCTCAAGCAGGTCATCCCTTGGGCAACCGCAACTTTCATTCCATTTATAGATCATCCAAGGAGTCACGTTGATGGTCGAACGCATGCCAGTCGGTGATAGGGCGAATAAGTGTCAGTCTGGAACATAGGGCTAGTTTAGACGTGCCGACTTCCGAACCGAGGCAACCGAATCATAAACGCCCAAGCGCAATACGAACTGCTGCAACAAAGGAATGACCATGAGATCAACATTATTCAGGGGGATTGCCCTGTGGCTATGCCGGTTATGTATCGTGAATCACGGCAATTTGACTTTACTCTTATTTGTAAGTGCAATAGGCAAACTATTAATAGTTGGTAAACCTGTTGGAGGAGGTCGTGTCATTCCACTAAACCGGTATATGGCGGACAAATTCAAGAGTTCAAATACCAGTGACCCTATACAGCTCTTTCAAAGTCATTTCTGACGCGCTGTGACAATTCCTCATCAGCCAACACCCGAATCGCAGTCATCGCAAGCCCCCTTGCACAATTCATAGCTGCCTTGTGAGCACCCTTCTTTCCAGCACATGTAGCAAAGTCTGGGTGGTGTATAGATACATCTGGGGTAGTTGGTATAGCAAATCCACCATGAAAGCCCGGAACATGGTAAGAAACGTTACCCATGTCCGTTGAAGCAGGGACGTTCTCCTCTGGCTTTATGTTCAATCCTAGCTTGGCCATGTCCTCGACATAAGTGTTTGAAAGGGTGTTGTTGACCAGAAGGTCGTTGTACAACGGTGCGCTAGGTTGGATCGTCAGTAGTGCAGTGGGAGATGTTAAACAGTAAAACCCACGTTTCGTATTCGACCCTGCAATTCGCGGCAGCAGCTCCAGCTTCAAAGCAGGCCTTCACTCTGTTGACGAGGTTTTGACATCTAGCCAGAGTTGGACTGCGTATGCACCAGTTCATTCGAGTATACTGGGGAATAATGTTTGGAACTGTGCCGCCATCTTCAAATACACCGTGTACTCTCTCATCAGGTCTGATCTGCTGTCGCAACATGGAAACGTTGACGTATGCACCAACAGCAGCGTCTAACGCGTTGATCCCATTCCATGGTTCCGCACCCGCATGTGATGCTCGGCCCTTGAATATGACCTTAGTCTTGTATGCCGCGATACTTTTGGTGCCAGCTATTCCATCATACATCAGTCCATCAGAGCTTGGTCCCGAGGTCATTGGGTGCGACATCAAAGCAGCCGCGATATCTTGCGGAGGATCAAACGCCCCAGCCTCGAGGAGCTTGATCTTACCACCTCCACCCTCCTCAGCAGGCGTTCCGATGATGCGCAAGCGCCCAGGAAGCTTGGTCGTCTGCAGAGCACGAGCAGCGCTGACAAAGGCTGCAAGAGAGGATGTAGCGATGAGGTTATGACCGCAGCCGTGGCCGATCCCTGGAAGTGCATCGTATTCAGCGCAGAAGACGACTTGACGACCTCCAGAGCCGAATGTTGCTTCGAACGCTGTCTCAAGACCCCATGCGTGACGTTTGACTTGGAAACCGTGATGTTCAAGGAAGTCGGTTAGTTTGTCGTGGGCAAAGGCTTCTTGGTATGCGAGTTCGGGATGGGAGTGGATGCTGAGATTGACTTCTTGGAAGGCGGAGTTGAGAGTATCTAGTGTTGAAGCGATGACAGAGCTGGATTGATCGATGATGTCTACCTTGTCGAGGAGTACTGCATCGTGATCTGTTGGCGCGAGCTGGCCAGAGGAGGAAGTTGAATCAATCACCAGCATTTTGTCTAAGGGGATGCAAATATATTCTCAGTTACCGATCAAAGGCGGGTGCTTCTCACGACATGCACTGCTATATACTCTTCAAAGCTCGCAGGTCAAGGTAGATTTTGTTCCGAGGAGCCTTCATTGCCGCTTCATGGGCCGGATGATTCCAGGGACACAGGACTGCCAAGTCACTGAAAGCAAACCCAAGTCCTAAGCTGTTATCAGGCTAGTGGAGGGGATCTTCAGACCTGGGGTAAAGAGCCAAACCCCTTCTGGACGTGTAGCCGACCAAAGATAGCGGGCTCCACTGAAATTGCCGACCAGTCTCATAAGTAAGGATCTCCTCACTCTGCAACTTTAATCACACATCCCCTTGCCTTTGGTTCCTCTCCTCTCGTTAAACATTGCTTATTTGGCCATAACCATCGGCTGTCGGCTATCATGCCCAGAGGGGAAATGATAATGTCCTCATCTCCCCCCAATGCAACATTATTAGGCCGATCAGCTCCGAGATCGCGGAGCGGCTGCTGGACATGCCGAACCAAGAAGGTCAAATGCGACGAGATACGTCCTGTTTGCCGACGATGTATACGCCTAAAGCTCAGCTGCGATTATGCACCCCGGCTCCGCACCTTCCCCAAGGCGTCCCCAGCTGGAACGTTTGTCCACTCAAGCCTCGACTTCTCTTGCGTTGAGCCGAAACCTCGTGCAGACAAGTCTTCTTGTGGCAGTCCTCGGCCTGGAAGTGAGGAGATATCCTCCTCGTTGAGCACGCCTTTCCAATGGGGCACTTACGGGATGGAACTCGGCAGTGAAGAGATTGAAGCGATACAGTACTTCCGGGAGTCCTTTTCGCCGCTATACATCATGAAGAAACCACAGTACTCTGCATTTGCGATCATGTTGCGCCTTGCTACGCATGAGCCTCTTGTACTACATATGATACTTGCGATTGGAGGCTGCGGTATTGATTACAAGCACCAATGGCATGAGAGACAGTACTGTGTATCGACGGAAGATAGCCCCTCAAAATACCGAACTCTTGGGCTCAAGCACTATTCCGAGGCATTGCGAGAACTACATACTACTCTAGGCGATAACAAAACGGCCCAGTCTGCCAATCTTGATTCACTGACGAGTGGGCTGGTCCTCATGATTATGTATGAACAACTCCATGGCGACACCAGATGCGAGGGCCTGGCCAGCCATCTAAACGGAGCAGCACTTATCTTCAAGCATCACTACGCTGATATCCTACAACGAGCCAGGGACAAAAGCCAGTCAGTGCCTTTAATGAAGACAACTCAATCAGGAAGTCCTCGGCATCTATCTCAATTCTGTGCTCGGCTGATAACACGAATCTGCGGTATGGACGCCACCGCAGCGTCTTTTGGACTCGGCGGGCAAGTCACTAGGGTGCTCTGCAGGACCTTACCAGAAAGTGATGATAAGAACAGTTTGCCGACGGGCCCAATCAAGAGACTGTCCAGTCTCCACGCTTACTCTGGGCCGCTTTATCGTTTGGTCTGGGGTGACGATTACCCTGCAGTAGAACTCGTGGATGATCTAGAGAACCAGCAGGTCTTTGAACTCCTGGAGGCTAGTGTTCAGCTACGGTATCTTATATCCGAGATGACGAGTCTTCAGCGTGTTGGTGGTTCGGCACTAGCTCAAGCTTCCAGGAAGGTTGAGGCAGCGATTTGGGAAATAAGTGAGAGCTACGTGAACATCCTTGACTTTGCGTCACGGCTCACTTCAGCAACTGATAACTCTCACTCCATGGTCCCAACTATACGGTGGGTAGTGCCTATATACTACACCGAGGTCCTCGACTTTCTCCGCATCGCTAGGACTGTACAGCCTCCGGTCGAGCTATCACTTGACAGCAGCAAAACAATCCGTGATATCATGAATCTAGCTTTTCAAGCTTACCAACACGGAGGAGACGTGGCCATGGTTCGGATTGCCCGTCCGCTATTCATGGTGGCGTTGGAGACTGATGAGGAACTCCATGTTTCATGGATTCTCGAGAGATTCAAGGGCTTGGCCCAGTTTGGAGAGCATTTTGCACGCGCGGGTGATTTCCTGGAGAGGGTTTCAAGAATGAGACCGGAGTTGAGAACGAGTATTGACTTACGGACTGCGTTCTCGAATCAGGCTACTTCAATATGCTTGTGCCTGATGTAAGGTAACAAATGAGTAGATCTAAGCTTTCTTATTCTCAATTACCGTAATTACAGTGACGCTTTTGGTATTTGATATCCTTCACCATACGTCTGTATACCTTGTTTCCGAGGTACGCTCTTATAGCTGTATTGGGAATTTGCATATCTGTGAACGCAGGATGTACTCGCTATCGTGCACCTGATTGATCTCATGCTACTCCGGTACTCTCTCCCGTCTTATCTCCCGCTCATAGTACCCCATCCCTGTCGACAGGGAGTGGCCGTCATCGGAACCCACCGGCGTCGTTCCGCGGATCCGCCCCCATTTCCATCTGAAGTCTAGTGATAAAACTCTATCAATAAGCTGATGATACTCCAGATCTCTCTTCGGCTACCCCGCACTTTCTCGTCGGCTATCAGAACCAATGTGGCTAGTTCATCTCACCTTCCCAAGCCATGGTGTTAGTTTATGTAGTATTCGCTTGTTTCTGTTGTCAATGACCTCTCCCTGCCTTGCCAAAGCCTGCTTAACCTAAGATAAACTCGATATGGAGCACTTAAGAAGACTCTTTTCCCCATTTCCGTCCTCCATCGTTCAACCAGTCATCGACATCAAACCAGCTTACTACTAAGTCTTGCTTTTACCCAGGGCAATAGACCTTCAACATGGCCACCAAAGACGCATCAGAGACCAACGACATGAAGCTCGAAAACAAGGAACTCGACAAAACAGACCTTGCCTCAGTTGCCAATGGAGCCATCCTGGGCCGTGATCTAACACCAGAAGAGGATCGAAGGATCCTGCGAAAAGCAGATCTTCAGTATGCATCCATAACCGATAAAACATTGTCAAGACGGGAATTAACGAACATCAGTCTGCTTCCTATCATGGCATTCGCCTACCTCTTCCAGTTTCTCGACAAAACTGCACTAAGCTACACAGCCATTCTCGGACTCCGCGAAGATCTTCACCTCGAGGGAGAAGAATATGGCTGGGCATCTGCAATCTACTACTTTGGGTACCTCGTCGCAACGTACCCCATTGCCGGTGTATTACTCGTTCGAATCCCCATCGCAAAGGTCATAGCTATTACCATGTAAGCATCTTGGCTCGCTCTTTTCAGCGCCATCAGCCTCTGACTGTCACTTAGGTTCATCTGGGGAGCTATTCTAATGTTCACAGCGCTTTGCCACAACGCCAAAGACTTACTAGCTACTCGTTTCTTTCTCGGCATAGCTGAGACGGCGATTGCCCCAGGCCTATCCATGATCGTGGCGATGTGGTACAAGAGATCAGAGCAGCCTTTGCGGCAAGGTGCTTGGTTCCTCGGCAACACGTCTGCAGGCATTCTTGGTGGTCTAGTCAGCTATGGCTTTGGTGAAATCAACACATTCTCCCCTTGGAAAGTAAGGCAAAAATATTATGAGGCTAGTTTCATATACTAACTTCTTCAAGGCCATCTTCATCTGCTTTGGGGCTTTGACGATAGCTGTTTCCATCATGGTTCTAATTTTTCTCCCAGACACACCTGCGAATGCCCGTTTCTTGACCAAGGATGAGAGAGCTCAAGCCATTGCTAGAGTCGAGACGAACATGACTGGCATCAAGAATGACAAGTGGAAGAGGGAGCAGGTCATGGAGGCACTCTGCGACCCAAACGCCTGGCTTCTGACAATCGCTTATCTCGCTTCAATTATCCCTAATAATGGACTTCTTACAGTAAGTCATGCCCTTGCGTATTTGTATTTGGTGACTCACAGCTTTGCAGTTTAACACTATTGTTATCCAGGGCCTTGGATTTCCTGTCCTAAAGACGCTCCTTATCAATATCCTACCATCCGTCTTTCAGTTGGTCTTTGTTCTCATCTCCGTCATTGGAAGCACGTATCTCCCAAATACGCGACTTTTGTTCATGACTTTAAATGTCATTGTTAGCATCGTTGGGGCTGTCATGGTGCGTGAGGTTGACCCAGCCCATAAGTGGACTCGCGTTATGGGTTGTGCTCTCGCTGTTTCCTTTACCGCCAATTTTCCCATGACCATGGCGATGGTATCGAGTAATTTCGCGGGCTTTACTAAGAAGACGACAGTTAGTGCCATGGTAAGTTAATCCCGAACTCATCAGTACCTATTCTCAGTACGCTGACTTGAATCCAGGTCTTTATCGTATATTGTGCTGGAAATATCATCGGTCCCCATCTATTCTTCCCTTCCGAGGCCCCGAGTTACAAGTCGGGATTTCTAGCTGTTATGATCTGCTTGGCCATTTCTGCTGTTCTCTACATTGCCTTGCGATTCTATCTCATATGGGAGAACAAGAAGCGGGACGACGCTGGAGATGCCATAGAGGTACCATTGGAAGGCATTAATCTTAGCGACAAGACAGATAGAAAGATCCCCCAGTTCCGTTACATATATTAGTCAGGCTCTGGACTGCAGGCGGTATTACACAAACACGGTCTTGTGCGCTAGTGACGCTTGACAAGAAAGAACCGTTAATCTAGATAAGCAGGCTTAATAGATTGGCTATACGAGCTCTTGCCGTTGGCTATACGCACCATGCATGATATGTACTCTAGCTTCTACGCTACTAACCACCTTCTTTGCCAACATACACCTTGGCAAACATCCTTCTCAGCCCATCCATATCACAAAACTCGATGACTTTTGTGACCTTAGACCCACCCTCATTAAAGTCCAAGATCCACGAATGCTCTATGACATCCTCTTCGCCATCCTTGTATTTCATGCCCGTCACGGTTGTCGCCGCTGACTTGCGCGACTCGGTGTCGACAGTCAGGTCAGAAATGTCGCTGTAGGCGACTACATATTTCTCGAGGTCGAGCGCCATGGCGGCTTCGTAGTCGGCGTTATTCAAGCCATCTTCCGGAGGCGATCCGAATAACCGAAGAACTCCGGCTGGCTTGAAGTATCTTTTGCAGGAATTGGTGACGTCACGATTGATGAGTGCTGGGTTGTTTTGTTCTCCGGCTTCTTTGTAGGCTCCCAGGAACTGTCGAGTTGTGCTCTCGATAGCCTCCCTGAGTTCTTGTTGTGATGTCATGCTTGTGGTGATGAACCTTAGATGTCTCGCACAGGTCTTCGATCATCGTAAGGAGGTTTGATCGCAAGTACTTGGGTCATAGGTCGTGTATTTATAAGGATCACTTGCTTACAGTCAGCCAAGTCGTAAGCTGTCAGCTGACGGAATACTTAGGCTATAAGAGTCTAGAAAGGAAGGCGTTTATAGCCAGTGTCAGCTTGGTACTTTTCGATGATATCACGAGTATAGGCTTGCTGGAAAATTGCATGGGTTCGAGCTGCTTTCCCCGTCCCTGATTGTGAGTTCGCTTGTGTCAAGGCACAGGTTTCCCTCAACCCTGCACGCAGAACTTTGGTGGCATTAGCCGCTGCTCTGCGTTCGTGATAGTAATAAGGCGAGACAGAAAGGTCTTATCTATTGGAGTACTACGAGCTAAAAATTCATTGAGTTCAAGTGAAGGAAAACAACAGTAGCTTCGTCCGAAATTGGACATGCCACGGCTCGTATAGGGTACGTCTATTTATAGAAACTCCTTTACGAATGTTACATGAAGCGGCAGAAAGATACTCCGGGTGACGGCAGGCAATCTCAAGTGCCGGAAGCGGCCGCTCCCGGTCAAATAACCTTACTTTGCAAGGCAGAGATAAGGATAGAATAACCTCTAAAGAGTCCCATCTAAGCCCTATAAACTCGACACCCCGGCAGACACATTTAGAAGGTGGTTACTGTGAAATTGGGTCGCTCCAGGAAATGCTAAACCAAAGATCAGGACGGGCTGTGCGCACAAAGTTCACGACCCCCACCTCCAGGGGCTAGCCTCTTTACCTCTTCCGTCGTAGATCGCGAGAGCCCCGGCCCTCCCAAAGAAATTGTCACTTTCTCCCTGCTCAACTCTCATTATCCCTCATGACTTACGCTATGTAATGGGAGACGTTCCCTGGAAAGAAAGGCCTGTGCTTGTGTTATCATATAGTGTTGTCATATACGTCGCATGCCCGCTTATCACCACGTGGGGATCGTTTTCCTTGGTAGCTGAGCAGATCTCACGCCAGAATGTCAGACTTTGGTGAGAAGGTGAAAAGGAAGAGGGCGAGGGCACCCAAGGTGAGATCTGGCTGTAAAACTTGGTAAGTCAAGCACTCAGATATTAGAAATCCTGTGCTAATCCAAGCAGCAAGTTCGTAGTATATCGCTACATGGTACTGAAACTTCACTGATCGTAATTAGAATCCGACATCTCAAATGCGATGAACGAAAACCTACGTGTTTCAGGTGTGAAAAGGACAAGCGGACGTGCGACGGCTACATCGCTCCCCCAGAAACCAAACCAAAGACCAAATCTCTCGCCCTTCACAGAAAACAGTATGACCTCATGTCCCGCCGCCTCGCGACAGTCTCAAAGCTTCTCGTCCCAGCAGCTTTATCACCAGAGACATTTGGTTCAACGCTAGAGCTAGACGTTTGCCACCACTTCCGAACATACACGGTATCGGAACTCGCGAGCTCGCTCAACGCGATGAGCTTCTGGCACGCGTATGCATTACCACTCAGCCAGACTTCAAAACCCGTCAAAGCTGCCATTGGGGCGTTGGGAGGGGCGCACAAGGCGTTCAAGCTTCAGACCCAGACTGACTCGTTAACGCAATCCCTTGCGCAATCTTACGAGATCGCATCTATTCAGCATTACAATAATGCTATCCAGGTGATGCAAGAGTACATGAACTCACCTGATAAAGACTTTCAGGTTATTCTAACATGTTGTTTAATGTTTATCTGCACAGAGAGTCTTTACGGGCGGTACAAGAACGTCACGCGGCATTTGGAAGCGGCATTCTCGTTATTGAACGCCTGTGATCGATGGGATCTGGCGAAGTTTATGGAAAACATTGGCCCTTCGTTATGCGGCCTGGCCTCTGACCTATTCTTTTACGTGGGGGACAACCATTCCACCAAGCTTGTCGCGGAGATTACAGAATGGGCTGATAAGCAGGACCCGATTGATCTAGAAGTACCGGGCGAACCTTTTACTTCAGCACAAGCTGCGGCTGCTGCACTGACACATGTCGAGACGCTTTGCGATGTAGAGTTGTACGCCGAATGCCCAGATTGCTCAGATGGGAAGCTGTGCGGCGATGATGGGGTTTCATGCGCACGACGAGATAAAGAATTGGTCTCAGAAGCCTTCTACCATCATTGGAGCGAACGATATCAAGCTTTCAAAAAGACATTTGACCCATCCAAGGCCTCAGCATCAGAGCTCTTTCGATTCAAAGTACTCGAGTGCGAAGAGACGACATGGCAGGCGACTTTCAAACTCAACCATATCGACGACGACCTCGAAACAGCCGATTGTATCGAGATACTGAAGAAGGCGGAAGAGATAATCAAGATGACCCAAAGTGACAAGGGTCAGATCTTTACATTCCAGGCGAATCTCGTCCCTCCAATATCCTACGTTATAATATCATGTCAGGACACGAGCGTGCAATGGGAGGCAGTGAGGCTTCTAAGGTGTTTGGGGAGACGGGAGGGCGTTTGGGATAGCAGGACGATGGCGGACATTTACACGAAAATGATTAACGCAAAGACACAGAAGTTACTAACGTGGGAGGAAATCCCGGCTGATGTGCCGCAACTGACTGAGCTTCTTGGGTCGCTGAAGATGTGAGGGCGTTATTACAACAGCCATAGATAGAGTCAAAACAATAGACTTGTTCACTAGATCACCGATACCGCCACAACCTTGCCAAATGATCTCGTTCAGCGACTTCAAGCCGACTATTTGGCCGCTGGCAGTATTGATCAGGCATTAGAAGAGACGACTTGCTTCTCCGATTGAAGGGAAAGGGGTGCAAAGACTCAGGTCACCAATAGACTAGCACTGTTGTAGCAGGCACCTGTTACATAATTATTACGCGAGGACTGATAAAGTTGAACATGTATGACAATTAAAATCTATCCAAATATTACAAATAAATTTCCGCTATCACATGAGAGCAAACAAAGCAGCAGCCCCGACACCAGCCGACACAAACCAGCTCGGACCAAGCCTGGCTCCAGCTGCATTATCAGCCGCCTCTGCGGTCGCATTTCCTCCAATGATATACTCAGGCTCATAGCTCTTAACAGCAGTGTCATTGGTCTTTCCATCCCAGCAGTACCTATCGAAGCAGGTCTTGCATGCATCAGGGACAGTCTCATTCGCCTTCCACCAGCTTCTGCTCATAACCGCACACGCCACGCAAGTAGGCCACTCCTTGTCAATAGTAGCGTTACCCTGAGTCGCTCCGTTGAGAGCATTGAGAATGATGTTGTCGCGCTCTGCAGTTGTGTACGACATGTCGAAGGTGGAGACGTTGCTGTGGTAGGTATACGGAGCGTTGGGGATGTAGAAGATCAGCGGAGGTGGAACTTCGCCGTCTGAGAGAGTGAAGTTGTTGGCGTCACACCCGAAGAGCGTGGGGCGCTGGTTCAACTTCTCGTTGATGAAGGTCTCGGCTGATGGGACTGAGGGAAATTGAGTGCCGTTGCCAATAGTGGAACCAACACGGTCGTATGTAGCGCGAAGAGCAGTGCCGTTGGGCCAGTTGTTGTTCGTATCAGCAGACGAATCAATGGCGAAAATGATATCAACGCCACGAACGGGCTGGATCAACGGGTGAAGAGGGATGTTTTGTAGATCCTCTCCACCATCGACAAGAGTCAACTGGCGGTCCTTGGAATTGACGCTCTTGTCGGTAGGATTCCATCCGAAGAAGGGATTAGGCGTATAATCAGCGATATCCTCATCATCCTGATCCAAGCCGACCAAGACGCCTTCAATGGCTTTGACAACAATGTCTGGGATATCATTCTCTTTGCCGACCTTGGTGATGTTCTGGAGAAGGAACTGGTTGAACAGTGAAGAGGACGTTCCCATGACAAAGCCGATCTGGTCAAAGCCGCGAACGCATTCACCCTTGGAGTTGATGGTGCCGTTGGTGAAGTTGGAGGCGAGATACTCGGTAGGTACGAAGCCAAAGGTTGTAGGATCCCAGGTACCAAACTCGTAGGGGTTAAACTCATATACAGTGGCGTTCAAGGAGATGACACGCTCACCCGGAGCACGACCATCAGCAACGAGGATGGGAAACGGCGTATCTGCGTCCTTAAAGTTGGAGGTATCAGCAATGGAAGAGAAAGTGTACGAAGGTCCACCCTCAGGCGCATTCACAAGCTGATACGACAATGCGCGACCCCACCAATCAGTGAGGGTAGTATTCCAGCCCTTGTCCTTGTCATCAACGGCATCCTTCAACTCATCCCAGTACTCGGCAGTGTTGAGGAGACTGATCCCCGAGCTCTCGGGACCCTTGAAGATGGAGCGGTCAAAGCGCCAGACTTTGTCACCGGACTGCAAGTCTGGCACTGTTGAGAAGTTGTTGGCGAAGATGGAACCCACGAGCCAGCCACCGCCAGAAAGACCAGCTAGATACGTTGCAGACTGGAGTAGGCCGCTGATGGGGCCGGTCTTGTTATTGCGTGAATCAGCGGCCGAGAGGAATCCTGCGCCATTCATCAAAGCGCGATAACCACCGCCGGACGCAGCGATGGCGATGTTTGGTAGACCAGTCGCATTGTTCTTGTGCTTCTCAACGAAGCTCTCGGCATCGAAGCCAGAAATGTTGGCTCGCGACAAGAATGTCTTGAGGTCATCGATAGTGTTGTTTCTGCGCTTTCGCACCCATGATTCTTCCTCGCTGGACAATTCATCGGCAAGACGAACTTTTGGACGCGTCGAAGGGCAGTCGACTACTTTCGGAGCATATCCACCACTCGGAGAATTTGGTAGGGCTCGGATCTCGACTGAATTGACCCTGGGGATCAAAGCCGTGTCTTCCGGAGCAGCAATTGCTGCGCTGAGCCAGAGCGAGAGGGCCACGAAGCCGAGCATCCTGACTATCCAAAACAAAACAAAAAAAGGCTGTAGAAGAATTAAGAATGAAACTCAAAGTAACGAAAGAAGATGGGAACTCAAAGTGGATGTTGTCAAAAGTCACCAAGGGCGAGTCGCCAGATAAATAAGTTGAGTTAAGCCCTTCTGCCAAGGGGCGCAATTTACGGGATAGCCAACGGGTATGATCTCACTGGGTCTTAGCACATGCTAGAGTTTTATGGTGATTAGTGCTTTGACTGGTTGCAGGGACTGACGCGTCTTGAGTGGCTAGTTGGTTCCGTGGACGGCGATAAAAAAGGTTGAGATTCCACTGACGGCTTCTTCGGCCGAGAGAGTTTCGGTTTTTTTTGGAACCCCGATGTGGAGGCTGTGTCTCAGCTCGGAACATTCGGCACGAGCTAAGCCACAGAGGGATATGACGTCGCGATGCCAGCGAATGCAGAGGTAGAGGAAGCCAATGGCCAGGGATGGTGAGGGGATCCAAGACCAATGGCCACAGGGCTGATGAGGTGAGGGGATCGCAATTCACTGCTGGACAGGGCCGAGTGATGGGAGGAGGGGACTTGTTCACTTGGAGATGTACTCCGAGTGATGATCTGTTGAACGAGAATGGGACTTTGGTATCCCCGCACCAGAGTGGAGAGGGCATTCCCAACGCGGAAATAAACGATGTCAGCGAATACGCGGGAAACAACATGATAGGCTCTGACGTTGGAGACGATGACAGTGGATCATGCCCAATTCAGCTGACGGAAATTACCATCTGTACTCTGTAAGGACATGAGAACCAGGCTGACATGATATTGCAACAGCTGATGATTTCAATTAAGCAGAGAGAAAAACTAAATACAGAAGCACAAAATTAGAATAACTAGATACAAAGACAAAGACAAAGGGAAGTTTCCGGTTGCGGCCGGTTCCGATGGTAAACAAGCTTGATCCTCAACTTTCCACTGGCGCCTCTCCCACTTCACGTCGACTCGTTATTTTTTCGTTGGGTTGTCTTCCCTTAGTCTATCCTCCAACCCTTCATCTAAACACATAATCGCATAACCAAGCACCATCTCATTCATAGTAGCTTTAGAGTGTCTTGACAGAACCCTTCTTGCTGCTCAGAAAGTCCCGAAGCGCAAACTTGCTGCTTGCAGTCTTTGCGGGAACAGGCTTGGGAGCCTTGACAGGAGTATCGACGAGGAGAGGGAAAAACTTGTGCACAGCCTGCCTGGCATCGTGAAGACAAACAGGGCCAATCTTCTGAATAACATTCTTGATGAAGTCAAAGATGTTGTCAGCTGGAGGAAGCTCAGCGTCAAGAGGGATGACCTTCAGAGCTTGGAGCTTCTCTCGGGGTAAGGTGGAGAGGGACTGGTAAGCGGCATCTGCCATGATGGCGCGTTGGACGAGAACACGAGTTGCCTCAATGTCGCCGGCTGAGGGGGCAGGGCCCTTGTACTTGGCGAGAAGCTTGGGGATGTTCACATCAACAGCGGTGGTTCCAGCCTGGCAGACGATTTGCTCGACAGCGGAAACGGCACTGCGAAGGGCAGGACCAAGAGAGGAGAAGACATCCTCGCGACCTGTGAGAGGAAGCGTAGGTTCGAAGAGACCCTTGACGAAACCTTTGGTTGCCTCGCTGACCGGGAACTGTCGAATGCCAAGGTTTCGGCGCTTCAGGGCCTTGGCTGTATTGACATTCACAGTAGCCTCATCTTCCTGATGATACTCGATGATGCATCGAGCAGCCTCAGCAAGGTGCGGTGCAAGAAGCTCAGAGAGCTTCTCGACCTGTGGCGCATTGGCAGTCCAGTTATCCTTCATCGCTGCGATGATCTCATCAAGCTCGGTGGACTGCTCGATAGCGAAAACAGCTTGGAGAGATGCTTCGGCGAGGAGGGCACGTTCAGAGACACCGGAGAGCTTGGTTGCTTTGCCGCTGGAGATGGCCTCTGCGCCGACGACGTGGCTGACGAGAGATCCAGCTGCGACACTGACGAATTGGCCGACATCGTCGATTAGTGAGGATTCGATGTCGAGGGTCTTGGTGTCGATTTGGGAGACGGTCTTGAGGGTCTCGTAGAAGGGATCAACATCATCGGAAACAGAGGTATCCGGCGTGTTGTCAATCTCGATGGCAACATAGCCGGGTTCAGGGACAGGCTCGGGGATTGGTTCAGTTGCTGGGGTCGGAATCGCGAGCTGAGGCTCCTCGACTGCGGGCTCAGCACAGATGGGAGCAGGAGCATCAGTCTGAGTGGTCTCGGGCTCAGGCTCGGGTTGAGCGACGGGGACCTCGTGGGCGCTGCAGTTCGTGCAAAAAGTGACGGGGACGGGGGCGGGTTCTTCTGAAGATGCCAATCCGTCAGTAAAGGAATACGATGCAATCTGATCTGACATACCTTGAACTTGCGCACTCAAAGCAAAAGGCTGAGCAACCTGAATGAAAGCGATATCTCGCGAGCGCCTCTGAGAACCCTGAGTCCAGTCTGCAGAGAAAACAACTCGCTGGCCATATCGCGGCTGGATGTCACGTCCTCGATATCCAATGTAGCACTTGACCTGCGTAGCTGCACCAAGCTGATACTCCACATCGTACACGGCCTCGCTTCCAGCGACGACGAGCTCAGGGCTAACGAGGAGTCCAGTGCTAACCTTCCAGATGGAGTAGCCGGTCAATTTGTTGGCAAAACGGGCTTCGATCTTCACGATGGCTGTGAATGGTGAGTATTGGTAGTTTGATGCAAGAGCAACACTTACAGCGAGCCATTCCTGCGTCGGGAGAGATGGTAGTGCCGGTAAGAGTCAGACCGCTCTTCTCAACGAGGGACTCAGAGACCCTCTGGAAGCCGGCGGAGTTAAACTCAGACGACTGGAACTCGCATGAGTTGACCGCGACGTCAGCCTCTGGCTGGTCGAGGGTCCATGCAGCTGGGCGGCTGGATGGGTTGAAGGTGGAGCACATAGTGAAAAGTGTGATGAGATGTGAATATTAAGTGATGAGGCTAGTAAGAGAGGTGACGAGTGATGCTGGATGGTTGAGAGGGAAACAGATGAGATCTTATACCTTAATCACAGCCCGTGAAGGTCTTTCTCCTATCCCTTAGAAACAACAACATGACTCCATTTCACAGAAAGCGTTTCTTCACAGGTTCATTTCTGTTAATCCCTTTCCAGTATTCATCTCCGAGGTTTCTTCTTCAGCAGCGCCGAATCCAATCAACTATCCATAAAGGGCAGTTCATAGATCTAGATGCAAATATTTGGGCTCCAAGGTGGGGGAGAATGTCTCAGCCTGCAACTCGATATTCATGCAGGCTGTGTCACAACACGAGGCTATGTGATATTTAGTGAACATGCAGGCGGCTATCGGAAGCCTGCAGATGCGGGCGCCTCCTGAACTTTGTTATTACTGAAAACCTTAGACTTGGCTTCGCTTTGGTATGCCAGATCCATGTTGATGCAGTATTGGAGAGCTGAAAGGTACCAAAAGGGATGGGTTTCCGTTGCCACATACCTGCCTTCTTGTCACTGTCCACGGAGCCTTGAAATTTGCAACCGCCAGTAACCCATGTCACAAGGCTTTGCTATCACATGTGCTATTTTGGGTACCTCTTCTTGGAAGTCCGCTTATCTCCGATAGACTCTTGGTCTAGATGTCGTACAGCAAGCAAAGGAGGGTTGTTTGTACCTTGAAGTTGAAATGTGTTGCTTGTAGGATAGTGCAATAGCCAAGTAATATGCGTCTGATAATAGTTGTAACGCCTATTGAGTATACTGAGTAACTAAAAATGGACTCATTATATATTGAGAGGGTATTGGATACATATCTGTATGATAACAATAAACGGATGACACTTTAAAGTTGAGAAATACAAAGAACCTTGATTTCCTCATAGCGTAAACTGAAGTTCATGACACTCAGACTAGCTCCCAAGCTCTTCATATGAGCTTCCTGATTCGAGACTGTACCAGTTAGCCTACGCGCGAAAAATATTACCCCTCGAGATTATGTGACTTGGTCATTCAGGTGGCAGTGTTCCCATGAGCATAATGGTGTTGTAATTCCTTTCCTCCATCATTACTGCATGTCTCATTGCAGCCAGCCTTATTCAGGAGTTGTTCCAGATACCCTCGACGCGCGGACATGACTGAGCTTGTGCTTTTGCAGAAAACAGTGTCTCAAACTCAAACAAATCGGGTAAAACCTGGTTCAAAAGAAGCAATAAAGGCTACTTAACAGCCAGCCACAGCCGTCCATCCACGATAATTAAAATAACTATGGGCCAAGCCACAGCATATCAATACTAGAGCCCCTGCATACGGCAATGTGAATAACCGTCGGGGCTGCATGAAACGGGTGATATCGTAGTTAACGTGAATAGTTCAACTGCCCAGCCAATTCATGCACGGTGTGCTTCGTATTAGGCCTAGCTGAGACATGCATGGGCCTAGACCACTAGTTCAATAGCGCCCCGATTTGATTGCGTGTGGCGAGCTGTGCAGCTCAGCTAGCCTCAGTATTCCAGAATGGTACACGGCAGTTTGAAAACGGCGGAGTCGAGGGAGGATATGGTCCGATCAAAGACCTATCAGAGATGATCAAGCCCCCCGTTAAACTGCTCACTGCACATGTTTACCAGCCTTAGTTGACGGGCGAATGCACGAAGCACGGACCCGGAGGTTGTATGTGAGTGTTCACTAGCGTCCATCGATCGCCAATAGCTTCGGAATTGAAGACACAATTGATCAGTGCTCTTCCGAATCAGTGGTGATGACAGGTTACCATGAATCTAGAGCTTCTTTTCAGCTCCGCCATTGATGAATAGTATTACGATGAGAGGTAGAACTAAATCTCCATTATTGGCAATTTGAGTATTTAAACGACAAAACCTTCCACGTATTCCAATATTTTCATCACTACATCAATCATCATTTCAATACCTCTTGTATCTAAAAGTCTCAAATCAACTTTCTTGATCATGTCTATCCCTAACAAAGGAGATCAACTCTCTGTGCCCGCCTACACCGCGGAGGCCGAGCAGAACGCAGTTGAGATCTCATGGTCCCAGATGTTCCGCACTCGCACCGCTCGTTACTACGTCGTCAACGCCCAGAACCAATCCAAGGGCAATGCCAATGTCTTGATGTACATCCAGGATCGCTTCTACAAGGACCCCAACAGCAATGAGTACATTGGAAAGCTTCCTGGTGCTCGGCAGGAGGGCAGTAAGTAACCCAAGACAACTAGTTCGAACAATCACTGACATCTGCATTAGACAACTGGATCGTGAGCATCAGTGATCGCTTCCAGTATGGCCAGAAAAACAAGAATGGCGAGGGTCGCTGGGTTGCTCTTCATGACAAGGACAACAAGCCTTACCAGGTATGTACACTTGAGGAATCTTTACATGACGTCTACTGACCTTTGAAGCACCGGTTCATGATTGTCACTATTCAGGGCAAACTTTCAGAGGTTGCTAAGAACTTGGCCAAGTCTTTTGGTGCTGGGGAGATTGCTGAGCAGGTCTCGAAGCTTGGTGGCTCCTACATTGGGGACTACCTTCACACCTTCTAAGATTCTGGTGATGTAGGGTCTGAAGTCTTGTGATTGTGATATGCCAAAGTGGCCTTTATTTAGCTCGGTGTGTTAGTCCAAATCCATGTTCCATTGGATTCATACAATACGAAGTTCCCTTCATGTGTGACTTCGACTATTTATATGTGCCTTAATAATTGGACGTTAGCAATAAACAGAGGAGCAGTGTAGTTAAAATGGTCAGTGTTTAAACGTGGAAAACTGCGTAATTATCTATCGTGCAACATGTATCCATGAGAAGGGCACCTTTGAACGCTCCGGTTCGGTTATTCCACGATGGTCTTATTATGAAAATCCTTCTGCATATATGATCCCTTCCAATCGTTCCCATAAAAGCTAGACTTTTCACTGCGCATCAGGCTGAAAGCTTATGTTCGAGCTGATGCAATCTTACTCAAGTGTTCGCCTCATGGTCCAATGCCAATGGAGCTCAAAGATCTAGAATCGCGGGTTGTATCCAATCCGCTAGCATCGCACAGAGACTCTAGGTCTAGTGAAAAAGTAACATATGGACAATGTATAGCAAGCATGAGTCAGTACAGTCATCGGGCATGCTCAATAATTAGGATGAATACACGTGGTTATTATTAGCAAGCTATTCGGCATGCTCTCTCATAGGCAATCAATGAACCTCTCCATGAAGACCAGGTCACTTCATTCTGGACGAAGGACTGGTGGACGTGTAGGTTGGCAGAAGCAATAAGCGACGCAATAAGCACCAGCAGAATGGCCATCAGGCCCTGCTGTTTAGAGGTGTAAATTATCTGCACCGAGACATCTTGACATTGAAAACAGAGAGGCCATCATAGTTTATGCAGATTCTCTGACTAGATGCTCATATTTTGGTATCGTCGGTTGCTCGCTGGGCCGTCCGTGGTCGCGTGACGCTTCACGACTCGGTGATAGATGCACCAAATTCAGCCGAGGCTAAATTTACCACCACAATTTACCCATGGCAAACAGTCGCATCTCGTTTAGGAAGGGAAATGCATATAATGAAACCTTTATGACTGTTACTATTTAAACACATAATTATAGTCTCTATTATTTGTCTACAGTATTATTACACCACTTCCTCAATTACTATCCAGCATCAATACCTTCAAACCTTCGCCATGATCTTCACCTCTAGATATGACATTCCTATTCCAGAGGTTGACCTCCTCACTTACATATTCGGTATGTGCCTCCTCTTTGAACTTCAGATCTAGCTGTCACTAATGCCATGTCTAGACTTGTCATCGGAGGAATCGCAACAAGCCTCGTCGGACAAGCCTGTATATGTTGAGGCTCATGACCCGACCAAACAACTTAATAAAGTACAGCTCAAGCACACGGTGAAGTCTATAGCTGCTGGTTTGCGACATGTGTTTAAGATACGAGACGGGGATGCTGTCTTGGGGTTTTGTGAGAACTCTGTCAGTCACTCTGACCGGCACGCGGTTCCTTCTGCTAATCATTGCAGATCCTTTACCCAGCAGTAATCTTAGCCTCAATTGCGGCCGGAGGCGTCTTCACTGGAGCCAATCCGACATACACCTACTCTGGTTAGTCGTCGATTATAGTGGTCTTTGGTAATTTCACATTGGCTAAGAATTATAGAACTCGTCAACCAGCTCCAAGTCTCGGGTGCCAAATGCATCGTCACCGACAGCCCCCGCCTTGAGATGGCGAACAAAGCTGCAAAGGCTGCAGGCTTACCACCCAATTCATTAGTCCTCATCGACTCTAAGGACGGCAGCTCAGTCGGTGGGGTGTCATCCTTCCAAAGCTTATTAGGTCACGGAACGTATTCTTGGGAGAGGATCTCAGACCCCAAAGTACTCGCTGATAAGTATGATGCCAACGAAGCCTCTACGAAGCCAACGGGCGCTGACATATCTCTTAGACCAGCTGTTCTTAACTTCAGCAGTGGCACGACCGGCCTCCCGAAAGCGTGTGAGGTAACCCATCGCAACATGGTCGCCAACGCAGAGCAGAATCTACACCTCGACCGTGTGGCGAGAAAGCGAAAGAATGACCCAACCTTTGCTACCAACGACGTCCACTGCGCCTTTCTCCCATTCTACCATGCTAGTATGTCACTCCACTTGCTTGACGCTCCTGACATAAGCTGACTACTGACTCAGTGGGACTTGTTACCTTTTGTATCATGAATGTGAAACGAGGCTATACCACCGTCGTATTGCCAAAGTTCGATCTCAAGTCGTTTCTCAGCACTATCCAGGATTTCAAAGTGACTTCCTTAGTCTTCGCGCCTCCAGTGGTATCCATGCTCGTCAAGAGTCCTCTTGTTTGTCAGTACGATCTCTCCAGCGTCAAGTTCCTGGTTTGTGGAGCAGCACCTCTTCAGGCGGATGTCGAAAAACGACTCGAGGCACTCTTCAGCAAGACCGGCGCTCGCAGCCGTCAGGGATGGGGTATGAGTGAGGCTACCATGTCGATTTCGATCTTTGGGCCTGATGAGTTTGATCCCTCTCATGGAAGCGTTGGATACCTGGTTCCCAATATGCAGCTTCAAATCATTGATGAGAATGGCAAGGCTCTTGGTTATGAGGAAGAAGGGGAGGCTATACTTGCCGGACCCAATGTGTTCAAGGGCTACTACAAGAACCCTGCTGCTACCAAGGAGACTTTCACTGATGATGGCTGGCTCAAGACCGGGGACATTGTCAAGGTCGATAAGACTGGGCTGATTACTATCGTTGATCGCAAAAAGGTTTGTGTCGGCGGGAACTTGCACACGACGCGCGCTGACAGCGAATACCAGGAACTCATCAAAGTCAAGGGATTCCAAGTCGCACCATCGGAACTAGAAGGTCATCTTCTAGAACACGATGGTGTCTTGGACTGCGCAGTCATTCGGGTTCTACGGTACGTTACCATCTTCCACCGCAACGGAAGCCCACTAATAGCGACGCAACAGAGATGGACACGAACATCCTCAGGCTCACATCGTCCGGAAGAAGCCAGACGCGACAGCCGAGTCCATCCTGTCATTCATGGACAAGCGTCTATCGCCCATCAAGCGAATCACAGGCGGTGTCGTATTCACCGACGCCATTCCAAAATCCCCGTCTGGCAAGATTCTTCGACGCTTGATCAAGGATGGCTTTGCTAGCAAGGACCCCAGTCCTCGTCTATGATCAATTCGCGGGGTAACTTGTCCTGATTAGGAGATTTTCGGTGGAAAATTCACCCTCGGCAGAAATTTTGAGCCGGCGGGGAATGGTCGGTCGGTCTGGTGACACTAACTGCAGGTCGCCAAGATTGAGGGTTGTACTGATCAGCAATGTGAACCATTTGTTTTACGAGACAATCCGAGGATTCCGCTGGTGAAGTTTATTCTCAAACTGGTGATATTTTGACTGCTCTTACTGGTCATTATATCAGGGAGAGAAGCACGTCGTGCCGTTAAGGGAATAGTCTGACCAAACAAGTTAGGAGTCCGAGTTACTGCTGGAATATACTTTGCTTTCATCAACTTCCCCAGATTGACCCCGCGAAATGCTACCCCACGTTTAAACTCTCCGGCCAGCCGGGTTCTCTTCTCTGCTTCACACAGTTTAACTTTATCACCACATCATCGTCAGGAACAGACTACCAATTGTAACCCAATCATGCAGGAATCAGAAACTCCTAAATCAGCGCCGTCACGAAGACGAGCATCTAAAGCTTGTATGAACTGTCGCGTCAGGAAGGTTCGCTGCGATGTTGTCCGAAACCCAGGAAGGTGTACCAACTGCGCGCTTGATGATACCGAATGCACCGTCATAGCCCGGAGGGCCAAATAGTAAGTTCTTTCTTGTAATGGTACGGTCGAATATTGACAGGAGAAGCCGCAAGAGATCACTAGTCATGCCTGAGAAACCGAAACCCATGGTGTTCCGAAATAGCTTCCAGCAGCAACAAGAAACTGAAGACGCGGCGGTCGCCGGCCCTATGTCTCCGCAGTATTTGGATCAAGCCTCTTTGCTCTTTGAGAGTCCGTCAGGCCATAGTCCTGAGAGCCCATCAACGTGCTTCGAGAACATTGAAGACTTGACAACAACGTGGTGCACTGAGAAAGAGAAGCAGCAATCAATAATTCCAGGCCAAAGACATCAGGATCTTGGATCTTGTGGCGCTCCAGATAGCACGATATCACGTCAAATTGCAACACCCAACACCAGATCACACATTACATACTCATATTACCCATTCCTTACCGTTGACATGTCTGGGCTGGAGCCCGATGATGTTTACTATCTTGAGTCACGGAACTGTCTGAGTGTCCCTACACCCGACGCCCTGGATGACTTCATTCGAGAGTACTTCCTGCATGTGCATCCCGGTCTTCCTCTGTTGGACGAGGCCCAGTTTTGGGCTGTTTACTCTGGTGACAAGGAGCCGCGTGGAGAGCCAACAATTTCACTCTTCTTATTCCAGGCAATGCTATTCGTCTCATGTAGCGTAAGTGGTCTCGTGCCGTGATCATTATGATTAAGGCTAACTATTATCAGTTCGTCCCTTTCTCGACGTTGAAGGGTCTTGGGTTCACCTCCAGACGCAACGCTAGAGAACGATACTATCGTCGGGCTAAGGTACTCTATTTAACACTCAAGATCTTCATCTTGAGGCTGACTTCTTTATAGCTTCTACTGGACATCTGTTCTGCCAGGGACCTCGTATCTAATGCACAAGGAGCATTACTACTAACTTACTACGCCACCGGACGAGACCGAGCGCGTACAAACTCCATCTTACTTGCAACTGCTATTCAGTATGCACAGGGTGCAGAAGCCGATCAGTTTCACAAACGGCCAGATCAAGACTCGGATATGACGAATAGACTGAAGCGTCTTTGGTGGTGCTGCATCGTGCGAGATCGAATATTGCCTCTAGGTGTTCGGAGACAGCTGCATATTACTTCGATAAACCCAGCTCTGGATCACCTGACGGAACAAGACTTTGAAAAAGAGATTCACGGGTCACAGGTTTACTCACCGCATACCAAGAGGAGTTTAGTCCAACTGTTCATCAGTCTCTGCGAACTGGCAATTCCATTCACCAGCGTGGTTCAGACTGTCTATGGGATGGGGCAGTCCGCTGCAGATGCTATTTCTCCGATGATCGAGCACCAAAAGCAGATTGAAGAGTCTATCCGGTTCTGCGAGATCAGCTTGGACGCCTGGTACGACAAGGCCAGTATCCAATTCCCTACCCCTGCTGGGATCATAAGCCCTGAAAAGTCGCTCGTTCTATATACGAATTTGATGTACATATACTATTAGTAAGTTATCGACCCCAGTCGAGGGTTGTTTACTAACCATCTCCTTCTGTCAAGCTCTGCCCGCGTCGCGTTGTACCAATACGAGGCATTCGTCGTTAGTCTTACCTCGCCTGGAGCCAGTATGGACGACAAGCTGCATCAGACGCGGCTCCAGCTAGAGGATGCTACACTGGGAATCACAGACAACCTGAAGGAACTAGTCCAACTTAAAGTCGCCAGATTTCTTCCAGTCAGCATGTAAGTTGAGCCTGTTCCGTATCTCAACCCTGATTGACATTTATTAGCGTTGCTTACGCAGCGCTGCCACTCGTACTACACCTTCTGGACGTTAGGTTGGCAAAGGTACCGTCGCAGACAGCCCGAAAACAAGGGAGACTTAACATATACATGGAAACGATGAAGGGACTACAGAACCTTTATGATGGGGTTGACGACGTGTGGACTTTTATCAGGGCTGCTATTGACTCTGCTACCTCTGGGAGCTTGGATACCTGTTGCCCAAGAGCTGATTCCATCCCGAGCAGTGCATTATGCTCTAAGCCATCTGGATCAGTCCAGGTAGCTGACGACTGGGGTAAGTTTTTATTGCAGGAGCCTATTCTGTATTTTCGCCTGTCACGGACGATTGATCTATCATTGGCGGTTGGATGTTATGCAGAGGACTCTTCGCTCAGTCTTTTACTGGCGACAGCACAGTTCCCAAGCCCAAGTTTAGTTTTTGTCGGTGTTGATATCTCTGATGAGACCCAAACCTTTGCTATAAGCTGCGATAAAGACGATGAAGGTTACGCAGAGATTGAAGACGACTGTGCTGAGAGGTCCGGTATATTTGATGATATTGGCAATTTGGATGGATATGAGTTTGGGGCAGGGTCTTTCCAAACACCTGAGTTTCTGGATATGTTTGAGTTAGAGTTGCAAGATGCATTGAAGTGCGCTTGATGAGTTTGGGTGTAGCTATGTCACGATTTCATTTGCCGTTCTCTGGTGCTATGAAATTGTTTCTTGATTGAAATTCAATTCATCACTTCCTATTGTGAGATAATAGAAGTATTAACCACAGATTCATACAAGCCTTATCAAACCATTTCAATAGCCTACGTTACTTTGATTGGAGATATTCGTTGCTCACTGGTGCAGTAATTCGTTGACCCAAGTACAGGGTGGCCGGCCGCAGTCGGCACAGGGGCACTGATAAGATAAGCGAACAGCGACCCAGGTCAGATGTCGGACCCGTGATTGCTAAGAAAGCTGACATGCTTTGAACCGACATCACTCAACAGTCGTCATGGTCGAATGGCAAATAAGCTTTGGGATCGAAATTTGAGCGCGGCAAGGCTTTTATGTCAATAATTTACTCCGAGATACGATCGCCTGCACTGACCGCAAATCGCAATGGTCGGTGTACCAACAAGCAAAGGATGCCGGCTATGTCTCCAACGAAGCGTCAAGGTATGAAGGAATCTCGCCGTCTCTTCACGTAACGAGTACTAAGCCTAGTGAAAGTGTGACGAAGAAAGACCAAGCTGCGCTCAATGCCGAAGAGGCGGACGTACTTGTCCCGGCTACGTCCGCGAGATGAAGTTCGTTGACGAAGGGCCTAAAGTCCGACGTTCAAGACGCAAAGCTCATGTCCCTGCCACCACGTTAACACCAGAGAAGGCACATAAAGGTTACAGCCGTCATAATAGAGGTCTGGTCCAAAGCCACGACTTTAGGCTCAGCCAGCCAAGTAGCCTCAAGGCAGAGCGCGACCAAATACTCTCTTCCTTCGTATCAGCCATGTTTCCGCTTGGCTCCTCAACAGTGCAAATATCCTTTCTGGGCAGCTGGTTATGGCATCTTCCACCTCGCCTTGGTAGTAGTGTAGTTTTGGATCATGCTGCATTATCAGTAGCCTGGGCCTATTTCGCAAAGCTCTATGGAGATCCCATCGCACTGCGGAATGCAGAGATCTCGTATTTATGCGCTGTGAGGAGTCTGGCTACGGCTCTTGATGATGTGAAAGAGCAGCTTAGCTCGAGTGTACTGTGTGCGACAATCCTTCTGGGACATTTCGAGGTACGGTCTAATATTTGATCTAATCTTTTGACTCTTGAGCTAATTTACACAAATTTAAGACCTTTGTTAATGTTAGCTATGCGTGGATAAGGCATGCCGGGGGAGCCGCTCGACTGATGCAGCTTCGGGGTGCCGAGCGGTGTTACGAGTCTGCGTTTGAGTACTCAATGTTCTTCGCATGTCGCGGAGCAATTGTTAGTTTCCCTTCTGCAACATATGGTACAAGTACTGACGCCTTCATAGATTTCTGAAGCTTTGACCTCTGGAAAGCCCTGTATCCTGGAGTTTGAAAGTTGGCAGAATATCCCAGATGGCTTGATCGAGTTTCCTCTACTGCCAGCATCACCTGATATGTATCATCGGATCTTCGGTTACTTTGCACGTGTTCCCGGGCTACAGAATAGGATGACTCTTTGCAGCAAGTCCACGTCGGATATGACACGAAGCTCCCTCCTCTTAACTGCCCAACAGCTTCGGCGAGACATGCAGCAATGGTATCATGAATACGCATCCCAAGATAACAGCCTGAGAAAACCCCGTGCTATCTCCCGCGTTTTAGAAGGCTACCCATTTCGCTCACAATACGTCTACCACGATGTCATGTCAGCCACTATTATCGTTGCATATTATGCATATCTGATGATTATCAATCAATCAATCGCTCTTTTGGATACTTGCGATAGAGATGGCTCGAAGAGCCAAGGCCTGGCAATCGCAATTTGTATGTCTGTGGATTACTGCCTGCACGCCGGATACTGCGGCACACAGACTATGAGACTTGCCTTACCCATTGCTTACTCGGTATTGCCTACTCAGTACCATAAGTGGACCAAGAAATGGATGGACAAATTCGATGCGATAATGGAGGCAACGATGATTCAACCACTGTACACTTAGTCTATCTATACAAAGTTACATAATAAGAACAGCGTTCTACCATAATCTAAAATCCAGTAACAGGCTTTGGTCGGTAAGCTGACTCAAGCTTTGCGACTTCATCATCCGTCAAAGTGATGTTAGCAGCCAACACCGCTTCATCAATACGTTCCTTGCTATTCAGGCCGATGATTGGATTGACTCCCTTATGCAGACACCATGCAGTCGCGATTACCGCCATGGGAAGTCCTCTCGCCTCGGCCACCTCTTCAACTATATCAACAGTTGCTTTGTCTGCTTCGTTCTCTCGATCGTAGAGTCGACTCAGTGTTTGATCGTACTGCGTTCGCAAGGAAGTCTCCTTATCCAGACCATTCCAAGGGCGGGCAAGAACACCGCGTGCATTGGGAGACCACTAGAATTTACGTGAGTAAGACGACGTGGTTGGAATCGGAGAGCTGCACTTACGGGAATACTTCCGACCCCTGCGTCTTTGCAGTATGGCATCATCTCTCGCTCTTCCTCTCGGTAAAGAAGGTTGTAGTAATTCTGCATGGAAATGAACTTATGCCAACCATGTTTCTCTGCCACATTCTGTAGAGCCTGAAACTCCCAAGCTGGCATCTTGAGTCGCAGATGTTAGCCACTATAGGTCGACTGAGAGATTGCTATGATTTGACTTACAGAGCTGGCTCCGATATACCGTGCCAATCCAAGTTCCACCACGTCATTTAGCGCTTTCATGATCTCCTCCCGCGGGACATCTGGATCCATACGTTGAATCTGCAGCACATCGATATAAGTACCCAGCCTTTTGACACTAGCTTGTACGGCATCAAAGATATGTTTGCGCGATAGCCCAGCTCTGTTCACCATCTCCCCATCATTGATGGATGCAGCAAAGACCGAGAGTTGAGGCTCGCCTGGGGCACTGGTGGCGAAGCGGCATTTGGTCATGATCACGACGCGCTCTCGGGGAATGTTGTACACCGCCAGCGCTTTGGCAATGATTTCTTCAGAAACTCCGTTTGAATAAAGATCAGCCTGAAGGAAGGATATCGGCGGTAAGTACTCGAGGTCAAGTTGCTAAGTACAAGTGGCTGACTTACAGTATCCCAAGTATTGATGCCAGCTTTGAAGGCGTGGTCGAGGAGGGGAAGGGCTTCATCTTCCTCAAGAACCCACTTGAGCCAATCTTTGCTGCCGTAAGACATGGCTCCCAAAATGATCTTGGAAATCTTCAAGCCAGAGCGACCAAGCCTGGCATAACCCATGTGTGTTGCTTTGGGTTGGATGAGGAGGTCTTTGACATAGCCGTGCTGAGAAGAGGACATGATGAGATAGTGCAAGCGATGTGTGACGAAGTGTATTTGCGGTTATTATTACTTTAAATTGAGAACTTTTGAACAAATTCCATGTCAAGCTTTTATAATCTCCAGCGCTATACTCGTGACTTCGTGATCCGCTGTCCGTTAACAAGCTGACGGACGGCAAGGGTCTAACACATTACCCGCTAATCCCAGAATGGTTACATGCTACGAGTGAAGCTAATCCGTTTCAGGCTGCATGATCCGAACTAAGCCCAATATGGCTCCAAGCCACGAACTTTAGTCCCGGCTTTCAGCTTACCAACGACAATGAACTCACTGCTGACGGCAGTGCAGTTAATTATGGGGAAGCGAGGTGCGGAAATGGCGGAGAAGTATGAGATGTACTTGCGCATTTCGTAGATGAATAACGAGCGAGTAGGCGATGAGAAGTTTGAGCGATTAGCCGTGAAAAATATAAGGTCATCAGGACCCAGGCAGAGTATGACATATTCCGGCAACTCCAAGACTCTTACTTTATCATTCGATCTCAAATTCCTTCTCATAGCAATGGTATCCCTTACAGAAGGTCAAAAAGCGACTCTAAGCCCTGAGGCAGTCGAGTTTCTCACCAAGATTCGCCATCCTCCACTAGCCAATACCATCTCATCCTTCATAACATCACCATGTCGAGTCCCAGGTCTGCGACAGAGCTTTACAGAGAAGACAGCTCCTGGCGAAGCCCTCTTACTCGAGAAACACAGGATTCAGATCACCGAGACTCTCATCGCCGGCGTCTCGGTTATCGTAATCGAACCGCCAGTCATCAAGCCTGAAAAACAGAAGAAGATACTCTTCAATGTCTTTGGCGGAGCATTTGTTATGGGCAGCCCCAGAGATAGAGCTGCACTGACTATGGCGGTTGAACTTGGTGTTCGTGTCTACTCGGTAGACTACACCAAATCTCCTGAGGCCAAGTATCCTGAAGCTCGGGATCAATGTCTTGCTGTATACCGCGAGCTTCTCCAAAACGGCCCGCCAGGTGGTGCTCCTGTCGATCCCTCCGGTTTCCACGCCATGGGATGTTCTTCGGGTGCGCAGATTCTCGTCTCCATGCTTCTCGTCGCGAGACAAAAAGGTCTGCCGATGCCAACAGCTGGGATGTACCTCTGCACGCCCGCCCTCGACTTGAGTGGAGCTGGTGATTCAATGGTCTTCAACTCGTCAGGGCGCGATATCATGCCTGTTAGTCTTCTCACTGGTATGGTATCACAAAATTATGCTCCCGAAGGAATTGATGTGACGGATCCTCTTTACTCGTCTATTTACGCTGACTATGATGAGTCTTTCCCGCCTACAGTTATCACAGTTGGAACACGGGATTTTGCACTTAGCCATGGGATACGTTTCTATTGGAAACTGAGGGAGGCTGGGGTGAAGGTCGAGCTTCTAGTCTCTGAAGGAATGTGGCATGGCTTCAATTGGGACCCGGTGATCCCGGAGTCAATCAGGGCTCGTGCTGCTGTTATCAATTTCCTGGAAGACCCGCGATAGCGTTTTTAGAAATACCTGTATGTTGAAACTGTCCCTAGATCTCTCGTAACATGTAACAAACACTTCCCTGGGTATCTTTTCAAAAGCTGCATGTGTGATGAACTTGACTGATCTACACAGGGCAAAAGGGCCAAATCCCGTGATCATCAATAAGAAAGCAACAACAATGTCGGTCCGACTAGCAACACTTATGAGACGTCGAATGAACCACTCGGTGACGATCGCACGGTTTCATTTCACTCGAAATATTATGTTTCCACTCAGTCCCGTACTTGGACTTATCAATCTCTAATAGCACGCACGGTTCGCTTCTCTTGGCATTCGGCGAACCGAAAATAAAAGCCGCGAGGTGGGTTCTTTAGTGATAAGCTCCCTCGACTCCTACCAGATCTGGTTAATACTGTCTTTTAGAACAATCTCTTGGACCGAGAAGATGGGCCCAAGCACGCTTGCTAGCCTGCCAAGCTTGATAGGCATAACCTTATTCCACTTAAAGTCCAATCTGATAAGCTTAAATGGCTCACTGTCATCCACATGGTGGCTGCGAATGGAGTCGTATTCGCTACCTGAGCTCAATCTAGGGTATCAGCCCCATTACTATCCACATGGTGGTTTTCTCATCAGCCGAGCTCGGAGGCACCAAGGTCTTGGCTGCTAGAGTGTAGTATATAAGAGAGCGTGAATTATTGCCATATCTTCATGCCTATTAGAATTCTTTCCAGTTGCATTAAGCATCAAGCAGAACCTGATGAAGCACGATACTGCGGATGGCCAAAGGCCAGTGGTGACCGATGTCAACGTCTCAGAAGTTGAACAGGAAGATCTGAGCCATCTGCGCATCCCCGCCAAGTACAAATGGACTGCCCTCTTTCTCGTCATCACCCTTCCCTTGGGACATACCTGGACAGGCTCAGCCTTGGGCCCACTCAAGAATACCCTGCGAGAAGAACTCGGCATCAACAATACGCAATTTGGTGTCATCAGCAGTGCAGACGCTTTCGTCAACACCATCTTCCCTATCATTGGAGGCCTGATCCTTGACTGGTGGGGTCCCAACATCGTCACTCTCTGCTGCACAAGTGTAATACTTGTCGGATCTGTTGTCGCGGCCGTTGGTGTTCAGATTGGTCTTTGGCGACTGCTTGTTTCTGGACATGTGCTCATGGGCTTTGGCATTGCAGTTTTAGATTCTGCGACACAAAAGGTATTCTACCCATACACCGCTAGCAGAGATTCTTTTATTAACAACTTAAAAGTTCTTTTACCACTGGTTTGGCGCTTCTGGGCTTGCATTGGCATTTGGACTAGAGAGTGCCGTTTCTGGCACTGTCAGCCTTGTCTCTGGTATGGTCGCGATACCAATCCGAGATCGCACAGGTTGGTACGGATGGACGTTTTGGATACCAGTTTTCTTCTGTGGACTTTCTTTGGCCATGAACATTTCATACGTCTGCTTCGAGCGTTTTGCGGTTCCGACAAAGTACAGATTAACCCCGGGCCGTGAGGTAGCAATCACTGAGAAACATCTTGTGACTAAGCGCAACTTCTCCTGGAAACTTTTGTTGACCTTACCCTGGGCGTATCTTATGTTACCAGCTACCCAATTGCTACAGAGCGGCGCAGCTGGTGGATTCAGCACCAGCTCGGCAGATATCATTTTCTTAAAGGGATACACAGAGGAAGTGGCTGGTTATCTCTCAACAGCACAGAGGATCCTCCCGATTGTTCTGAGTCCAGTCCTTGGCTTGGCTATAGATAATTATGGCCATCGATTTCACTACGTTGCTGCCGCACCTATCCTGTGGATCATTGCCTGTTCTCTCTTGGGCTTCACAAACGTGCATCCAACCGCAGCTCTAGTTTTCTCCAGTTTAGCGGGTGTGATCAACTCTATGCCATTGCAGATCTGCATACCCCTTTTAGTAGCCGACCAAACCAAGATCGGTACTGCCTTTGGTGTATGGAGAGCATTTAATAATTCAGGCTCAACTATCGTAAGTCCAAGGACTAGTCAGTCGTGTTCCTAAGCTAACAACAACAGATGGATGTTGTCTTTGGAGTTTTACAAGATGGTACCGAAGATAAAGGTTACTACAAGGTTCTGCTTGTTGCCATTGGCATCAAAGCATGGGCCTTTGTGTTGGGTGTGTCGTACATCATCGTCGACTACAAACTTCTAGGAAAGGGCATGACCATGACAAGAGTCCAACGTGAGGCAATAGAAGTCACGATCGAGGATCGCGATGCGAATCCTTTGACTCGCAGAAGGTCGAAGCCCTGGTTCACTGCCTTGACGTTTGGCCTCTTGGTTGCTATGGTTGCGACTGCATGGGTGGTTTTTCTCAGATACCTGATTTGAGAAGTCATTAATCCAGGTATCGACACGCCACGGCGATACAACCGCACATCTGTTTCAAGCTCGAGTATGTTGAGTTCGCTTCTAGTTTGCGTTCACACGATACTCCACAGCTCCTTGAGTACCTGAAGCCTTTCCAGCACTCTCTCACAGAGCTTTACCGACAGAGAGTACTTTTAGCTAATGCAATAGCTCTTACACCCGGTCAATAGTTGTAGGCTATATTGGACTCTTGGAAATGACTGTCTGAACACCATGTACCTACACATTAGAGTTGATAGTCCAAGTATCCCGTGTGTCATACACTTTCCACTGAACTTTTCTATCATTCATTTAGATATACGCAAAGCTATGACATGGGCCCAGCGCACCTGTAGCATAGCAATTTAAATTTCGGTCGAAGGATTAAAATTGTACATTCATTAATAATAAGCGTCTAATAGAATGGAGATATCCTTTAGAGCTCTGCTATCCGAATATCGAGAACATGTTCTTTCAAAAGGTCCTTAATATCTTTGAAAATGTACTCAATAGGAGTCACATACCCATATCCGTCGTTGCCTGAGTTGTTATTACGGTGTCCTCCAATCACAAGACCAACAATACCTCCACTTTCATCAAACACAACAGACCCTGAATCCCCAGGGGCACAGAATCCACGCTCACTCGCATAAGTGTAGCGTTTTGGTTCAAAAGCCATCTCCTCTGTTGGTGAGGGCTTCATGTATTGGTCGTCTCTTATAGTGACAAGGTTGTTTGTGCAAAGAAGGGATCCAATCGTCAGTCCCCCGCTTGCTCCAATCTTGTAGACGTCGAATGTGCTGCCTGCCCAAGCAAGTCCACTCAAAGCCTCAATGGACCGAGTTTGCTCTTCAAGTTGCATCCCAAAGGTCATATAAGGCATCGCTGAAAAATTGTAAAGGGTAGACTCCCATTCTTCGAATTCCGGAAGACGATCATGCCATGGTCGATCGAACTCGATCAGCGCCCAGTCCATTCTTCTGCCTACAACCCTTCGACTGAATCCTGATGCGGCATACAATCTTCCGAGGGCCTGTTTGTTGGCCTCGAAGAACTCGGTCTTCTGTTTCCTTTCATCTCTCAAAGCCGCCGTTTCCCCCTTATAGCTTTGGAGTTGTTTTGCCTTTGCAGGCGAATCCCTTTTGTCCCAATATTGGATACGATTCGTAAGACAAGCAAGATGCTCGTCAATATCGCGAATGTTGAACTGATGCTTTGATCGAGACGGGCTTTCAAAGGTTGTAGGCTTGGCCGACGAATCTGGTGTATACCCAACTGAGTCGGTCGTCCAGAGGTCGCTGTTAGTTATTGGAGGTGCAACGCTAGAATCTGTACCATTTGACGTCGCGGTGAAGCCATCAAAGGCAGGTCGGACCAATTGATAAGATGTAAGGATGAAGGTCCGCCAAGTCGGTTCAGAGTCGGAAGTCTTTAGCTGCACGAAACAGCCTATAGTGCCATTTGTGGGACTCAGTCGCTCCCCATCGGTCCGCTTGATATAACGTGCAGCGCCGAAGTCGTCTCCCATATGGACGGTTGAGTAATACTCATCTTCTGTGCGTTTATTCAGCCTGTGGCCACGAATCATTTGTTCTCTTGTGGAGTTGGTAAAGTTATCAGAATAACCAATCATCCCCTCGTTATGCTCGATATGGACTTGGACATCGCTCCATCCGGCCGCATCAAGAGATTTCTTGACCTCTGCGACTACTCCATGCCACTTGGTTTCATCAGAGTCATAACTGACCGAAATATATACTGTAGGTGGGTTGTCCCCAAGATGATTGTTCGTCCCGTACTTCTGAAGAGAGAGGCATGTGATGTGGCCTTTAGTTGCTCTGAGCGACTGTAAGCGGTTGAAAATAGTACTGCCCAAGCATTCCCAAGCACTTTGAAAGACAGGGTCTTCGATATTGGTGTAGTAGGTTCTCTGCACTAGTTTGGGGGCCATTATTTCCACATGAATGTCGGTTTCGCTGAATGAGCAGACCCTTGACAGATCAGCCAAAAACATAGCCATTCCCTGTGTAGCTATCTCCCAATCACATTGCTTCTCAGTTGACCATGGTGCAAGTATGAGAATGGTTGGTAGACCGGTGCTAGGTGTCTCGGGCACACCTCGCATTATCGTTTCAGGACTGCAGCCTTCTTCCTCGTCTTCAAATTGCAGACCATGCTTCTCCATGATTGAGACGGCTTCGCGTTCAATGTCTTGACGCACTTGCTCGATGCCCGCGGGCAGCCTTTTCGTTGAGGTTGTTAGAGGCAATCGACGAAGTTCGGGCCATGCGACCCGTTTGAAACCGGAAATGACACGCGGTCTCTCCATTTCGCAGGAGGTCTTGGGCAAGATGGAGTTAGTTGTAGTGAGGATGAGGGGCAGCATGGCACGAGCCATCGTGGAGACTTCCGGCTGAGACCTTGAATCAGCAGAGAGAACTTGGAGTTATCGTGAGCAAAAAGGTCTGCAAATGTGTGAATGAAAGAAAAAATGCGCCCGGGGGAGATGGCGATTTTATGCTTGTAGGACTAAAGTTAGGAAAGTCGCTCAATTTAACTCTTCGGTAAATGAGTCATGCATGATAAACTTAAACTGTTAAGTAGAGTTTCTCGTTAATCTTCTATCAAGATGCCACTTTCTCTAACGTGCGAATCTATCAAGGCCAAGTAAGGTTTACTTTTCGGTGTTCGAAGGTACCATCAGCAGAAGGTTTCATACATTCCACGGCAATCACAGCCTTCTTCAACGCCACTCTCAAACTCTGCAGCTTAACCCGACACTCTATTGGAACAAACTCCAATCCACTACAGCGCTCCTCTTCGATGCTAATTATCCACTCGGCAACCTTTGCCGCCTGCAAACTGTGCCAGATCCCATTGGTGCAAGGTCACTCCCGGAGTATGGCAATAGCGTCCCTGCGCACGAAGAAATTTCGGCACCTAGTAGCTGTGAAGAACAGAGCCATTATCAACCCCATACCATATTGTAGTCTCGGACCATCCGAGTCTCGTAGTTCCTGGTCCTTCCGAAGTACATAACGCGCGAAATGGGTCATCCTTTGGAATTGGTCGGTGAAACCGTCAAAGACGGCTTCTGTGTCAGACATGCTCGTGGCAATCAATATCTCGCACTTCCAGGCACATATTGGAACTTGAAGGACTCCAAGATGCTCTCTGTCCACAATGTTCTGACATGCCTCGAGAAACATGGGTTCGTATGCCTTACTCCATCGATTCATTAATCCCTGGAGGTGCTCTTTTTGCCGTGCAAGAAAGTCCCAATGACCTGAATCAGTCTCGCACCGGGCGGATACCCTGGAATGCCGAAGAATGGAAACAGCAAGTTCAGTTACTGCTGTGAAAGCTTCGTTAAAGGTGGTAAACTGATCAGGCAGATCCAACACGACTTCTTCAAAATCCAGGTCATTGGGATGCTCCATCATTGGGGCCATGGCAAGAAATAACAAGATTTGAAGCTCGAGGCGTCGCAAGGTTAATTCCACGTCAAGCTCAATGTCAGTGACACTATCGGTCCCTTGCCGTTCCTTATCGTTGCTGAGACGCTTCAGGATGTTGAACACGTTATATACCTGCTGTATCGCTGTCTCCCAGTCCCCATGGAAACTCTCAAAGCATGAGAAGAGTAGGCTCGCAACGAGTGCAATCCTCATCTGATGCTGTTCATTAGAAAGATCTTTGCGCAGCGATATAATAGCTTGTCTCTGTTGTACCAAAGCAAAGCTATAATGCTCATCGTTCAAATTCACCGTATGCGACCGGGACGACAATGCGGATTTATGAAGAGCACTGAGGGCCAAGATTGCGTGTTTTATGACACGGTTGTGATGGCATTGTTGTGGTATAAGCCGTGTCCAGAAGGGAGCTTCGAAATAACCACTCAAATCGAAGGCCAGCTTCTCGTGGAAAATTCGAAAATACCGTGTTTCTACCTCATCGCAGCAAAAAGAATCTGAAGGATTAGATATCAGCTGCGGCGGATGTCGTGGTTGAATGGGAATGAGATCCCTGTCGCGATCTTTGACCTTAGATGCTGTATCTTGTGGCCGAGACAGCTGACACTCGCAGAATGATCTGTATTCTTCACATCTATAGAAAGAGGGTAAGTAATTGGCCAGTTAAGCACGCTCTGAAGCCTGTCACTCCAAATAAGTTACTCCCCGCTTGTCTACCGATCACATTTTGGCTTTGTCTCATCGCATTTGACACGCCGGCTCCTAGCATAGTATTAGCGCTCTGAGAAATCCCCTTGCTGGCCTAGTCTGGAAAAAGTAGCACGCCTTACCTGCAAGCTGTGCATCCTGTACGAGATTTTGGTCTGCTCGCGCGCCGTTTCTTTTTGTTGCGTACGGCGCCTTCCATCAGGGAAACAGCAGTCAGTTGCTCAAAAGCGCTGGCAAATACTACCCTTGCCTAGACTTGCCGTCTCTTCGCCTACTTGAGCTGTGAAAGGTGGGTCAAGGCCGTTGATGCTTCAATCATTCCTTGGCATGATTACGTGTGTGGTGATTTGAGCGGAAAGGCCGAGAAACGACGAAGCGTTATTGCAGCCTAAGGCATCTCAAATCTTCGCAATGAGGCTCGAGTTGTGGCTGAGAGTATTTCTACCACAAACTTAGCTGTGATGGTGGAGGCGGGGTAATCATTCTATCGCACTATACTCAGACATGGATATTGGTGGTTCGGGACATGCCGTCGCAAATCGCCCAACGCTGAGGTCTAGAACACTGTAAGAAAGTAGTATCGGCGATGGCCGTAACAAACAAAGCAAATTGCAGTGCTCTGCAGATGCCCAGACGTGATCGGTCAAGGGTATACAATGGGATCCGAAACATAAAGTCAAGGTTTAGACGCTATCCAGGTTGGCATCCTGTTGTAGCAACCTGAGGTGAGTGCCATCTGCTCAGAATGGTAGTCTCAGGTCTTGCTTGAAAAGAAACAACCTTTGCTCTCCACTTCAGATACCGATTAGTGCGTAGATCTGGATCTACCTCTAATAGTGAGGTACGTCGGGCCATGCCGCTCATGCGCAGGGCTTGGGAAGGCTGAGTTGAAGCTAATTGTTAACTCAGGATCCGAATTGCCGATTCGACGGCTAATGCCAGCGTGAGAATGGAAGTGGTAGATCTTCAGCCTTGGCAAGGAGCTTTCCGCAGTTCTGGAACTATTCAGATAAGCACTAGATGTATTAACTTGCACTACTCGCCTTTGCTATCGATCTGATGAATATTTCGCTTCACATCAGGCTCGGGTGATTCCTAAGTATCAATGATTCAACTTATTAAGTCTACACAAACTACAGATATAAAGGTCAGCAAGTCCCTACATAGATCTCACTTTCATCTCCATCATCATAATATCTCCATCATCATAATATCTCAACATCTGAACATCTGAACATCTAAACATCTCAAGCCCAAAATACACCTAAAGCTCGCAATATCTTCAAGCTCGCAACAATGGCCAAGTTCAGCAGCCCAGTTCATTCACTCGTCCAGGCCCTTGCAGCCTTACCATTCTTCTCAGCCATGGCATCCGCAACCACCCCTCTCAGCAACACGCAGCTGATCCCTGCCAACACCATCACAGCTTGCTACGACACTGACGCCAACTCCTTACTTCTCTATGCCTCCGGCACACACGTCGACATCACTAAAGACATTGCTTTTGTCCAGAAGCCCCTCGATGGCGGGCTTCTCTTTGACCTCCAAGGTCAAGTTGGTCCCGTCACTAATCGGCAGTCCTACTACGAAATCACGGACAATTTCGAAATTGAGCTTCCCAACATGGTCTATCCATCTGACACCGTGGTTGTCAACACTGAGAACCATAAACAATGGGTCGTTGATATTTTGTATAGCGACGACGGTTGCGCCAGCATGGGTTCTAGTCTTGGCAGCCACCAGCGAAAGGCTAGACGTCACTCAAACTAGCGATGGGGCATGAATATTACTTCCTAAAGTCCCAGAGAAAGAGTGCGGACGAGCTGGAGCGACGCTTCCAAGAAGCTATCTAATGGCAGATAATTAATCGCTGTATATTCCAATCACTCTCGTATAAATCCACCAATCGCTTCCGTATTCAAGGATTCGATAACGTGTGTGAGGCGCGTGATGCCAGTCAACAAGGCTTGTCTAGATTGTGTCACGAGTCCTTAGCTAGGTATGTAAGATTTGTGATAGCTTCTTATCATGAGTACCTGGGGAACTCGAGATAATGGCATCTGATGACCGATTGCGTTCATGCTTGTGTAATTATCTTGAATAGTTGTAGAAGGCAAGGTTATTGATTTCAGGGGCTCATTTTGGTCATGCAGCTTTCAATCGATTTAATATTATCATAAAATATTCATTGCGGAGAATTGCCATTTAGTTGAGGGTGACCAGCTCCTCTGCACTTGTCGGGTGAATCGCAACGCAGCTATCAAAATCCTTCTTCGTAGCCCCATCTTAATCGCCACCAAACCCTTGTAATATCTCCCCGCTCCCCAATCCCAAAATATGCAGTCCCACGATCTTCTCATCCTTCCGCCGGCAAATGAGCTTATACTTGGAGGGTCGCTTATCCTCCGTTATGGCATAATAGGTCGCCGTGAAGGAGCTCCTATAGATTTTGATGTTACCCCTCCCATATTTCTTCTCGGCCTCTTCTTGCGTGAGGCCAATGGTGCCAACTTCAGGATGGGCAAAGATGACGGAGTGAATGAGATCGTAGTCTAGCTTACTTGTGTGATATTGTGCACCACCGAAGACGCGATCGCTAAGCTTGCGGCCGGCGGCAATCGCAACTGGAGTGAGTTCAATCTTGCCGACTACATCGCCGAGGGAATAGATGTCCTCCACGTTAGTATTCTGGTACTCGTCTGTGATAATTTGGCCCCTCTCATTCTGCTCGACACCCACGACGTCTAGACCAAGACCTTGCACTTCTGGCGCTCGACCGATGGCCCAAATCAGAGTATCCAGGTCCTCGAGCTTTCCCTGGCCAGTTGAGTCAGAGTAGTGTAGAGGAAGCTTCCCTGTCTTTGCGACTTTCTCGACTTTACTTTTCTTGTGAATGTGTATGCCAACACGCTCGTACTCTGAGAGGATACCGTCTTGAATCATCTCGCCAAAGGTTCGTAGAAACTTTTCATGCCTAATGAAAACATGGGCCTCTGTTCCCAAGGCATTCAGCATTCCTGCAAACTCCACAGCAATATAACCGGCTCCAACAATTGCTACCTTCTTAGGTTGATGATCGAGCTCAAAGAAGCCATCGCTATCAATACCATGTTCGGCTCCAGGAATGCCTTGGGGTACCATAGGATGTCCACCAGTCGCAAGCAGGATTTTCTTCGCTATAACCTTGATCTCGGTGCCATCATTGAGCTTCACCATGGACTCTCTTCGTGCCTACAAGCCGTGCTCGGCCATGGATATATTCAACGCCGTTGTTTTTGAGATTACGCTCGTGTATCTCGTTCAGGGTTTTGATAACTGCATCGCGCTTCTTTTTGAAGCTCGCCCAGTCGAAAGGCGCCTTCTGTTGGACCGAGAAGCCGTAGGAATTGGCGTTGCGCATACTTTGTGCCAGGTTTGCTGCGTTCCAAATGATCTTGTTGGGTATACACCTGCGAAGGTTAGCACTTGAGTAGACTCTCAAGAACTGGCATACTTACCCGACGTTGACACAAGTTCCTCCTAATCGCTTTGCCTCTACTACAATACCCTTTGCGCCGTACCGTTCACTCGATCTCTTGGCTGAGGCAAGACCTCCACTGCCACCTCCAATTACCAAGAAGTCGCAATGCTTCGTTGTAGTCGCCATCTTTACAGGTACTGCTTAGAAAAGTTAAAAAACGGGAAAGAGCATTGCTGGTACCGTCTTTGCAGTTGTTTTGGTGACTGGGCGGGCGACAACGGTGATAGGGTAAAGACGAGTAAGGAAAATAGCAATGATGTGATGTGATTCTGAGCTATCTCCTTGTACTAATCATGCATCATGGCTTGTACCACCGGAGTAGCTTTGATGGCCGGGCGAGTGTGTTTCAGGCTCTTAGTATAGAACGACGCATAGAGAAGTGTATGAACAAGTATGTATTTATATCTCTTCCAAATGTTGTATAGGGTTGCTTTACCTATTTTGGAAATACGGTGATTTGGAATTCTCAACAAATCACTGCGAACGACTAGCACAGCAGGTATCTTGCCTTTCTACCCTAACTGTCGTAAGAAGAGAGCAGTGACGTACTCTGCACAGTAAGCTACACTCGCTGATCCCTCGTTGGCCGATATGGATAGTTGTGCCTAATGACAAATGATAAGCAGGGCTGACTGAATGCTGACCAAGTCTATCTTTTTGGCGGTGTCATCCGAGTTCGACTAAGTGCCAACAGAATTTGTCAACACTACAGTAGGAATCTTATCTAATGATTAGGTATATATATCCGCATGATCTGTTTATAAGTCTTAGAGAACTGCGCATCTTGTTGTCTCAAGTCATAACTACACAACGAAGCATTTCACAATGACTACTTAGACCCCCATCGAGGAATTTGATTCCTTACTCTCAGCACCTTCGGTTCTCTTTGTCGTTTTTAAGTTGGCCTTCGACTCATCCCGCACAATCCCATGTTTCCCTTACTCTACCGTCCTACTATACCATCATTCTACCTTCCCGCTTAAGCTAAGATTTCCCAGTCTACCGCGGCCATTGGTGTCCCTTTTGTAGAGCCTACCTCCAGGCCCTTCAAGGACTATCCCCATCTATATCCTCACTCGGCGGCAGAACCCTGATCGTGACCTCCGAACCGGCTTCTTTCCTCCCTGAAATGCGTAAGCTCTCTGGATATTCTGGTGACGCTATCGTCGATACTAAGAACACGCTTGTGGAATTGGTAAAAGGCCGGTATGACCTGAAGATAGTGGTGAGCGAAAGGAAGGGCTATGAGCATGGGATGGCGCAGCCGGGGATTTTGGTCCTGCGAGGGGGCAAGGGAGTAGATGTGACGGGAAAGGGAGGAGCAGTATTAGAGAAGTGAGCGATTGTTCCGAGTGCGATGAATATAGGAGGGGCTAGTGACAGACCGGACTTGGAGCAGGCCTGGGATAATGTCAGGGCAAAGATTGAAGTGAAGGAGGTCGTGCATAAGAGTTATAAGACGACAGGCCTGTTGGGGATGCTGTGGGGAAAGGTTTTTGGCTGATGTGAGAGGGGAGAGATAGGAGAGACGAAGGGTAAATCAGTTAGCACAGTAAATAGCTAAATAAATTCTTTTAATTATACTGGAAGTACTACAAGCTCTTCTGCTTCAGCTAGTGGAGGAGATCTGATATAGATTCTGTTGATTTAGTAAGAGGGCCCTCGTAATGATTGAACTTCTTTTGGCCATCTTCAACATTGCTTATCATACAATCACAGTCACAAGTTTTCTCTTGCACTTGGTGAAAGAAGTCGTTGGCTTAATTAAGGGTACTTACGTCGCGATTAGCCCGTGATAACAAGGTATGTAGTGTACGGAAGCGATTGGCCAGTGAATACGCAAGCGATTGGCTGGTTAGTCAAGACCCCGCTTCAATGCATCTCAACAAAGTCGCAGTATATGATCCTTGCTTCTTAGTAGGAATTCTTACGCATGCCATCTACATCCTGCATCGCCGCAAAATGTCGTCTCGCCCTCCTACGCCGCCCCACAAGTCGCCTTGGGAAGACGAGGACTTCCGGTTCGCTACTAACGGCACTCCTTGTGAGTGGGGTGAAGCATATCATCCAGGCGGCTATCACCCCATTCATCTCGGCGATGTGATACAAGAACGATACCGCATCATTCGTAAAGTGGGATGGGGTCAGTACTCGACGGTCTGGTTCGCGGTTGATATTAAGTACGTCGATGTTGTAAGAGCCTTACCGTTTACTGACACCGTTGATTAGGTTGACCCGCTATGTATCTCTCAAGATCACTGTTGCAACAGACCCTCAGACTATGAGTAGAGAGGTGTCTCTGTATAAATCTCACCTCAGAAATGACTGCTCAGGAATTGTGAATCACTATGACACAATCAAAATCACTGGCCCGAATGGGGAACACGACGGTCTCGTCTTCGAGCCCATGGGTCCAGATTTGACAAATCTTCTGAGATTCAGACCGGAATTCCAGATCGGCAAACCATGGGAAAGAAGATTCACCAAGTCATTTGCCAGGAAAGCGCTCTTCGATACGATACATGCACTTCACGGCCTCCATGAACGTGGTATCGTCCACTGCGATCTGCATACTGGTAATATCCTCGCTTGCATAGAACCAATTGAAGTCACCCAAGATACCGAGCAAAGATTGAAACAATCTGAAAGCGATGCACGGCCGCTTAAACGGAAAGATGGGAAGAAGGACCTTTGGGCCCCCTCATATCTTCTTGAGCCTCGGCCTTTGAGTGACTATTTCTCACATGGCCTCGATCCATTTGTGAAACTTGCTGACATGGGCGGTGGTCAGTTCTTTCTCATCTAGTGCTGTAGATCCAGTCTACTGACCTTCGCAGCATTTCTGGAAGACAGTCCTCTACAGGCGGCTGAGGCCATCACCCCGGTTGCCCTAAGAGCCCCAGAGACGATTCTTAACGAACGTCTGGGCAAAGGTATCGATATATGGGCCTTTGGCTGTCTGATTTTCGACATGATCGTCGGCCGACCTCTGTTTGTCGCAATTCAATCCCTCGAGGGAGAGGACTACGATGAGACCTCTAATGACGAGCATCTCATTCAGCTCTGGGAAGTCGTTGGACCACTACCCAAGCCACTGCTTCAGAGGTGGCGTCGAGCAGATCAATATTTTGATGCCAGCGGAAACAGACTAGAAGTTAGGCCTCATGAGGATGACTATGTGAGCGGCGATGAAGACGTGGAGTCGGGCGACGGGACAGACGAGGAAAGTAATGGTCCTCCACTCGCGTATCTTGACCACTTCCTCTCTCTGGAGGATCAGTTTATGGCAGAGAAGCCAGGTGACATCGACGAGGCGGAAACCAGAGAGATATTGGAGCTGTTGCGATGGATCTTCCAGTATGATCCGAATCATCGGCCTTCAGCGGGTGACCTCATCGATCATCCTTGGCTTCATTCAACTACATAGGCAAACGCGCATACAAATCAGTACAGTCGAAATGAATTTTAGATTATGTTCACTCCTCATAGATTATTATTTCTACACCTCCTTACTCTTTATCAAAAGTTCCTCCAACGATTCCCGGCGTACTGGCGAACGAGGTACCGTTATACTTGCCCATCTCATCCCGTCCCAGCAAGAAACTCTCAGGCGGTCCAAGATAAGACTGTCTAACACCACCAAGGTCAACCACGATCTTCTGAATCAAGATATTCGGCAAAAGAGCCCAGATCCTTAACTTGTAAGGACCTTCCTTAGGAACATTGAAAGCTGTAGTGGTGTAGTTTCCATACAAGCCCCAAACAGCGTTACCAACGGCGTAACCCCAGCCATCGGGCATGTTCGTTCCCTTGTTAGGACCAATAGGTGTGACGATCTTGGGATTTGGTTGCCCCTTATCCGCTGGGAAGAGGGTGATACCGTACTGCAGAGGGTTGCTGTCGCCGAGATAGTTGGCGCCTGGGGACATGAAGACAGTCACATTGACGGCTGAGTTGTTGCTGAAGAGATACATGTCGTACTCCAGAGCGGGACCCTCGCCGATCTTGAGCTTCTCAGTGTTGAGGGGGTACAAGCCCATACCCGCGAGAGTACGACCGTAGTTCTTGATGGTATGATACTCAAGAGAGGAGTTGTCCGAGTCACCCTCGTGAATCTTCTGATAGTGCGATGCCTCGATAGAAACATGACCATCAGACTCAACAAATCCCTCTTTGAAGCTATCAGGAACCTCTCGGTTGATAACAGTCACTACCAGCTTTGGCTCTTCACCAGCATACTTCTCAAAGCCACGGCAATCACTAGTAATGTTGATCATGACTTGTGTCGTGTTAGGAGCCTGGGGAGCATTATTCCAATCAACCGTGATGTAAACACGGCTATCGGTACCGTTATCACCACCAACTGTACCGTTGTACTGTGAAAGCTGGACAAAGTCCTCCCAAGGTGCTGCGCGCCAGTTGCAGCCCTTGTTTCCACGGTGGAAGACATCGAAGTATCGGGACTGGGCGCCGTGAGGTTCCAGGGGAGGGATTTCGAGGCTGCTGGAGGACAGAGAGTGCCAGCGGCTGTCGCCCTGGATAGTGGCGTTTGAACCCTCAACACCGACGCCGTATTGGCCGCCGAGGGATGGCCAGACGTCTTGGACGAAGCGGAGATCGGGAAGGGTGTTTCTCATGGGCTGTTGCCAGTATCCGTCGTAGCCAAGGTGAGTTTCTACATACGTTAGATAAGTTTAGATCAGAAGAGTGAGGGACTCACGATCGAGCATGTGTGCCCACTTGCCATCGAGCAACTCATTCCATCGCTGCGTCAGGTTCGAATCCTTGTACATCAAATCCACAGACTTCCAGATAACATCATTCGCAGAATTACGCTTCTGTCCCGCGTACAACTGATTCCTGGCACCGTAAATCTGGATCTTATTCACGATCTCGCCACCAAGAACAGGATGAAGCAACATCTCAAAGAAAGCAGGCTGATACTCTTTATCAAGCTTGTCGTAAACAGCCTGTGTATCCTCCCTCAAGGTAGCCCACTGCTCAAGAATAGCCTCGGCTTCGTGGTAGTTGATCACGGAGTAGACTTGAGGCTCGAGTAACTCGAACTTGCGGCGGGCAGCGTACATGCCGTAGCGCGTCATGATGTCCGTGATGGCCTCGACGTGTTCGCTGCCGAACTCGCGCTCAACCCAGGCTTCTACCCACTTGGTTGTGCCCTCCTTCTCCCACTTTTCAACATCATAGGCAAGATCCATGAAGTGGCTGATGGGGATCTCCTTGGGCTTGAGATCTCCTACGTTGACGATCCAAATGCGACGGGCGTTTCGGTGGTAGGCAAGAGTCATCTGCTCGGTGGTCTTTTCGAGTTGAATGGTGTTGATCCACTTGTAGTTTCTGGGGTCACCAACGTAGTCGAAGTGATAGTAGACGCCAGCACCGCCAGAGCGGTCTGTCTCGTTCGCGAGGGGTAAACGGCGGATGTTACCCCAGTTGTCGTCAGCCCAGAGAAGGGTGATGTCCTCTGGAACCACAAGACCGCGCTCTTGGTAAGACTGAACCTCCTTGTAGAGACACCACAACGATGGGACATCAGTCAAGTTCTTAACCTTGAGGCCTTCCTTGAGAATCTCTCGCTGGTTATCAACAAGAGTCTCCAGCATCTCAACAATCCCGTCAATGCCGAGATCGCCTTCGATAGCTGTGTCGCCGGTTCCACGCATGGCCATGGTCCAAAGACTGTTTCTAGCATATGGCTTGGCGCGCGAAACACCATAGCGGAAGTACTCATCAATAGTCTCGTTGTTGGTCTTGTACTGCCACTCACCCTCGTAGAACGTTCGGAACTCGTTCTGGGCTCGCATCATGGGCTCAGTGTGAGATCCACCGAGGACAATCTCGTAAGCGTCGAGAAGTGGCTGGTTGAGAGGATCGTCGATGTAGACCATGCTACCCCAGACAGTGGGCCAGAGGTAGTTGGCCCTAAGACGGAGCAGCAGTTCCGAGACGAGAGCGTAAAACTCGTGGTTGTAGGGAGCCTTGTTGTTCCAGGTTGGGTCCCAGCGTGAACTATGCGTGTCAGTGGCAATCTCTGTAGGTGGAGTGATTGACTTACCCGACCCAGCTGGAAAGACCGGGCTGCTCGTCATTGAGGAAGATACCTCGGTACTTGACTGAAGGAGACTTCTGAACCTTGGGCTTGGCAAGCACAAAGATCTCATCTCGCTTACGGATAGGAACGTCTGCCCACCAGTACCAAGGACTCACGCCAATCTGCTCGCTGATGTCATAAATACCGTAGATTGTGCCTCTGGGGTCACTTCCGGCAATGACCAGGGCTTCAGCAGTGCCCTCGATGGGATCCTTGACAAGCTGGCTGACGAAAGACTCCCATTTGCCTTTGATCTTGCTAGCGTCGAGTGAACCATCTTTGATGAGGTTGTCAATGAGCTCGGAGTGACCAATTGTACCAACGATAATCTTTGTGTTGCCAGCGTTGGGGTCTGAGTAGTTTGGCCCTGAGAAGTGCTGTTCATCAAGAGTACGATACTATATTCTTAGCAGGCGTTTCTGGAGGAAAGAAAGTGCTCACATGTGTGTTGTTCTTGACATCCACAGGCTTGAACTTATACTTGGCCGGGGATGCTTTCTTCTTGCCGTTACTCAGAGTGAAGTTCGTGCCAGTAACACGGCCAAAGTCGACGGCGAGATCACCAGCAGCGCGAATGACGCCCCAGTACTCATCGTTAGAGACACGAATCTGGCCAGACCCAGCATCTCCACCAACGAGCTGAAAAGCGTCATCTGACTTGTTAAAGGCGACAATGGACTGCTGGCCGAGACCTGCTACCGCCGGCAGCAGGCCCAGCAACGATAGGTACACCTGCGAGACCTTCATAGCTAAAGAACCCTTGAAGCTGACACCTCAAAGTGCTGTGAGCTAAATAATTTGCATCTTATACACATGCACCGGGTAAATTGGGAGATCAACATTCGAGAAATTCACGTTTAGGCACTATCGTGGTTCATGCAAGTGGGACATTTTGGTCCACGAGATAGGGTATGATCATCATAGCGTTGCATTGTGTCCCGCAAAACCAGGTTCATTAGCCACAAGGCCGGCTGTTGTCGAGTTCACTCCGGGGTACGAACCAATTGGAAATAGGCATGCAATTTAACCATGGAGATCAGGCCAGGCCCCGGTTGACAGCAGAGCGTCTTGTCCCGAGTGCTAATTAGGTTAAAGTAATAACCCCGCTGTTGGGCGGGAGGTTGTTATTTGTGGAATTATAATGATGCACGAGTTAAGGTGATGTCATGGGCATCAATGGAGATCGCATGTTAAGTAGATCATGCTTATATTTGACTTTTCTAGCTGTCGAGGTGCCAGCCACGTTTCACTCATATGTTGGGACGACGTATCTTGCTTCAGTGTCACGACTGTCTGTCTCTGCGATTGACTCAGAAACAGCGACTCAGACTATTAACAACTTCCAAAGCCTCGTAGTCGCTCCGGTTAAAATATTTCGGAATCAATCAGTCTGAGCAGGCTTCTAAATAATAACAATTCCCTTATACACGTCCTGTTCCTCTTTTGATCCGCGCAAGAGATCCATTTTGATGCAATTCATATGCCACTCAGATTTCGATATATACTGCTCCACAGCATTCCATGACTCGATCTCCTGTCTCCAGCCTTGGACTGAAGGCCCACCGCAATTGGATGGCTGACCATAGGCAAGCAGTTCTTCCAAATTTCTATCATCAGATTGTGTTGGTTGAGTAGTGGTCTCAGTATCGTCAAATAGAAAAGCAAAGACTCTCTCTGGAAGCCTTCGTCGCAAAATCTCAGACTGGACGAGCTCGGATAGGTTCGGCTTCACATAGAGTGTCTGAGGTTGCGGGTCTGAAGAAAACGATTTTGGCATGGATCGTTCTAAGGGATTCCCTTGTGTTGGCGGCACAATAAACAGCCCTTCAGACTTTATCTTCTCCAAGCAGTAATTCTCCGCATTATCGCTGCTAATTCCTTCGTCAGCCAGCAAGCGCGGCCAAGTAGCATATACTTCTGATGGTATTTCTCGAGCCGGCTCCTCAAACCGTTCCTGTGTGAGCCAATCAAGGAACTTGGTCCATAAATCCTTAGTCTCTTCATGAGTCAGATGCCCTTTTCCGATAACTCGGTAAGCCCTCTCGATACTGCGGTCAAACCTCCAGAAAAGACAGCTTGCAATCTGAGCGCCAAAGTCATCATCAAAAACGGGAAAGCCAGAAACCGAACGAAAGAAAAACAGCCAGAGGAGTTCGAACTGTTCGCGGTATATGAGTGCGAAAACCTCATCGATGGATGATTCAGTGCCGGATAGCGCTGTCACGTAGCGACTAAAGTTGTCATCTAACCAAAAGCGAGCTTGGCTAAGCTGAGTTTTGGTTTCAAGCCATACTTCCCAAAACAAAGGTACGTCCAGTCTCGACCCATATTTTAGCTTATCATAGCTCGGTGACCTTGGCCTGGATAGCCAATGTAGGAAAATGGCCCACTCCTCCTCTCTGAAGTTAATTTGCGGCGATATCCCTAGATCATAGGAATCCAAGGGCTTCTCATGAGCCGCCGCATCTTGCGTGAAGTGTTCTCGTGCTAGTCTCTGTAGCTGTCGGAGGCCTTTCTCAAGTCCTAGCTCAAGACAAAGAGTAATATGGCGCACTTTATCCTTGATCAAATTAAGAGGGGGTAACGGAATATTCCAAGAAACACAAGCCGCAAGCAGTTGGTATTCCGCAGCAACACTGAGGAGTTCTCCTGGTGCCGGTTGTCTCTCGAACCAACAGAAAGACAATGGAAGCCACATTGATTGTCCTAGTGGAGATTGAGTAGTGGTGTCTCGTATTGGTTCCAGGCTCCTATAGCCTGGAAGCAATTTTCTGACCAAGGCCCTGCGTGCATTATGATTCACAACTAGTAGTTCGTCTTCCTTCTGCCATCGCTTATAGGTCTTCTCCCATTGACGCTGAAAAAATTCCTTTAGTAGCTCCTCATCTCTGCTGCAACTGCTCAGAGCATGTTGCGCTTCTTGAGCCAGATTACGCATCTTTTGCAGAAATTGGGCTTTTCTGGCCACCCTCGCAAGAAAGAACCGAGTTTCGAGTTTCTTCTGCTTTCGAAGAGCTAACCAAGAGACCTGAGTGGTCGTCCATGTGGAAAACTTCGACCAGCGCTGTGATTGCCCCTGTGACAAGAGCCAAGCCCAGTCCAGAAGATATCTAATTGCATCGACTTTCGGTTGATTATCCCATGAGCCAGAGTATCCACAAAGTCCTATAAAGGTGTAGACATCGAGGTCAGTTCTCCTCCGAAGGATTAGGCAGAATTTATCCTGAGAAAGGCGGAAGATACTATCGGTGGGCTCGCATATCCTCAGGATATCAGGTGCTAGTGACACCTCAGAACATCCGGCCTCTACAGTAACCATCCCATCGGTGGTCGACCGGAACTCACGGGAGAGGTATGGGGCCATTATGTCGATCTCATCTGCCAGAATGCACAAAGAGCCAGTTTGGCCATGGACCCAAAATCTTCCATCTTCGTCTGACCCAAGCTTGGGGAATAAGCGATAAGGGAGGCTAATTTTCCACTCAGGTCGGTACGACTGTTGACTCTTTTGACTCCAATCAGGAACCCATGATGGGAGGCCAGGCATCGAGTGGCCATGAGTTGCGTCAAGCAACTGTGCTACCACGTCCCAGCTTTCATCAGTTACAAAAGTGGATGCCAATCCTGTGTACACACCTTGAGGTGATAGGGTGTAGTCCGGCTCCACTTCTTTCTTCCAGAGACCAAGTAAGGCAAAGATCTTGTCCCTTGGATCGGAAGCGTTGCAGTTCCGCGTATCACGTAGCAAGGCCAGGAAGCCACGAGCATCATCGATCTGCCGAGGGGAACCAAAGTGCCTCATCCATCTCTCACTGGACGATGTATGTAGGTGCCTATGGAAAAAGCTCCAGCACATGGCTTGACGGTGATATAAAACGAGTGCCTTTTTCGCAGAGGCGATTTCTTGGACCACCCATATACGGGAGAAATACGGATTGTCACTGAGAATCTCGGGATCATGCGTAAGTTTCAAGCCGCCCCCATTATCGTCCGTCCCCAAGTATATCAGAACGCGGCTGGCAGTTGAGTAGATACGTCTCATCATGGCAACTTGGTGTGTCCTTTCAGAAATGTTTGCCTGGTTAACACAAATTGCGTCAACCCATAGGCGTCTATCTTGGTCATCGAAACGACAGTTCTGTAAGGCATCATAGCAGTTCTCAGTAATTGGAAGTATATCCCAATGATTTCCAATGAATATGGCGTGGTCCTTATCCCGTTTGCCATTTCCTTTGGCCCAGGTATATGAAACTGCTTCATATGATGTAGCATTTTCCCCTTCATCCGATGCTATTGTTCTTCGCCCTTCTTGCTCCTCTGGCTCTTCTGGCTCTGTGTCTCGGTTCTGAAGGCTCACAGTTTCAAAGTCTCCATGCAAGCAATCCCCAAAGCGCCCTTTGTGCAGTCGTAAAACACGTATCTTGGTCCCATCAAGGGACTCATAAGATGTCTTATCTGCTTGCAAAGATGGACCCTGAGCTGTCTTGATAACGGGAGAGCAAGACGCGCGCTTTTCCGTTTCTTTATCGCACCATTCTTGGTCAACCAGTGAAGCCAGAGCCTTGTGCAACGAGCCATCAGGATCATCGGAGTAAGCGTAGTTCTGATATGACATCGATGGCGGCCAGTTCAATTGCATAGCAGACCGCCTGCTCGCTGATGGAATCTGAAGTTCATCGTTGTGTTTGTTGTCCGCTCTATGAGATGGGCAAATTTCACCGCAGTTCATGCATGCTGGGACATTGAGTCCAGGGAAGACGGCAATGTCGGGCTTTGTGCATTGTGCTGTATGCCAATTATCCATATCAGATATGCACCCTAGCGCCTTAAAGCGAGACTGTTGAGGAGCACGATGCGGGTTAAAGTAAACGGCGTCTATGCAGGATTTTGCTGCTCGACGGAGAAACGGTAATCATTGTAGCTACAAAAGTTACACACCCATGAGCAGGGGAATGTGAAATCGGACACAGCCCCAGCTCAGCCAGCTGTGAACAGTCGATTTTGCGCAGTAATTACAGTAAGTAAGCAGCCAATATTGCGCCTCTGATCTACATCCGACGTATCGTGGGCACATACTATTGGCCAAACGCTTGAAAATAGATACCACTTAGCCTATTACGGATGGGTTTGCTCTACGCCCATGCCTTTATCAGTGTTGTCCAATCCAGGCGTGCTGTGTAACAACCATTAAGCAACTGTGGTTTGGAGGTCGGAATTCAGTGAGAAGCCGGCATACGGCGTCCTTGAGCGTCAGGCAGCTCAAGTCTTCAAGAACCCCCTGCAGCGACAAATCCGCCTGCTCGTTGTTGGATATTCACTCGTCCAAACTATTGATAATAATATCCAAGTTTCCATCGAATGCTAGAAGAATAACGCTGCCATTTCCATGTATCTGTAGCACGTAACAGAACTATATAAAAAATACCGCCTTCCCAAGTCAACGAACCAGCTTCGGCCCCGCAGATCGAGTTACAAAATATGCCCTGGCTTATTGCTTATCATTTCCAGAGTAGATCTCGGTTACCACGTGAGGTAAAGGATCACCAGGCTTGACCCAGTCAGCATTGTGTCTCATAGGGCTCATCTCATGAGAATTGACACCTACATTGCCATCGATGGTATCGTCCGCATATGGGCGCCAAAAGTCCTTCTTGCCCTGGAACAAACGTGTAAGCCACCCTGGTAGGATGCCTCCAGGAATGCGCCATGTCCAAGGGTCTTTATCCTTCTTATTAGTAGCAGTCAGCTTGCCCATAGAGGCTGTCTCCACAGCCCATACAAGAAGCTGGATAACGATGTAACTGCAAATACCGGCAATGAGGCCATCGGCAATTGAAAATGTGAATGGCATAATAGCGATAGTCAAGAACGCTGGGACAGCGTCACCCATATAACGCCAATTAATATTGACGACGGCTTGCATCATCATAGAGCCAATTAGAATCAAGACACAGCCTGTTGCCCAAGGAGGTATAGAGGCAAAGATGGGTGCAAAGAATAACGAGACAAAGAAGCAAAAACCAGTCATCATAGCTGTGATTCCTGTTCGCCCCCCTTCGCCGATACCAGCTCCACTCTCGATAAAGGCTGTCACAGGTGATGTACCAAAGACAGCCCCTATGGTGATACTTATAGAATCAACCAGATATGCTGTAGCAGATCCTTCGAAGTCCTGAGTTTTCTCATCTATGAGATTGGAGAATCTGGCCATGGAGTAAAGGGTACCTGTGCAGTCAAGAATATCAACGTAGAGGAACGTGATAAGGGCGCGACCAAATTGGCCACTGTATGCACTGATATCCCACTTTTGCACGGCAAGAATTCTGGTAATAGGATGAAAGTCGACGACCTTTTTGAAAAAGTCGAAAGAATCATCGCCGACCGGGGTATAAGGAAAGGCTGTGATAGAGGTACCGCGTGGCCAAGAACATATAGACACAAGAATAATGCCTATGAGAATAGCACCCTTGACGCGGAACATAGTGAGGACGACCGTCAGGATACCACCGCAGAAAATAGCAAGCCAAAGAGTCGGGTTCTGCATCTTGTGCGAGCCAGGACAGGTGCCATCCTCCAATTTATCTGCAGGAGAACAGCCAGCCAGCTCGACGGGTGTTGAGACAGCACCAGTAATCAGGCCTATGCCTTCACTGTACGTAAGGCCGATAAGTGTCAAGAAGAGACCGATACCAGCACCGGTAGCCAGCTTTATTGAACGCGGGATAGCTCGAGCAAGCCATTGTCGAAGACCGAGGATTGTGAGACCGAAGAAGATGAGGCCCTCGACAAATATGGCCGTCATGGCCACCTCATAAGGGACAGGTCCAGAGCCATGGAAGCCGACGACCTAGGTAGCACGTTAGAAATTATACGGTACGCCAAAGCAGGAATACGTACATCGTATGCGAGATAAGCGTTCAAGCCCATTCCGCAGCTGATACCGACGGGCCTGTGCACAAAGTTAGCAGCCAATCATCAACGCCATCCCCGCCACCTATCGAGACTAACATGTTGGCGAGGGCACCAAGGAAGAAGGTGGCCAGAGCAGAGATAGCGGCAGTGGCAGTGACTAGATCACGCTTGACCTCATTCTTGCAAAGGAGGTAGTCCGAGTTGGCGGCACAGATGGGGTCATCGGGAGTCGAGTCGCAGACACAAGTGCCTCCACTATCAGCGACGATGCTGGAATTGACAGCCAAGATGTATGCCATTGCGAAGAAAGAGATGACGCCTGCTCGGATCTCAGTCGTAAATCGGGAACCAGGTCGCTCGCGGGGCTAAAGCCTTGGGTCAGTGCGATTCTCATTGCAATACTTTCTTTGGTGGCGTTCGCTCACATGGCCAGATCCCTCCAATTGAAACCAGTGGCCTACCCGACTGTTGGCCACGCCATCGTTGATTCGACCAATCCACCCCATGATGGTGAAGCTCTTGAGCAGAAATGATGCGATACAATGGGACAAGAAAAACAAAAGAAAGATTCAGGGGAGGAAAAGGAAAAAGTGAACAGAATGGGCCCGACTAAAAACTAAGAAGATTCTGTCAGCAGTGGTTATTTATCTATAAATAAGAGGCAACTGAAGACGGATGGCAAAGAGACAAGGGGCGGATGACCTTCGGCGCATCAATCCAAACAGGAAGGATGTCCCTCTGGCGCATTTGAAACCTCTAGAACCTTTCCCACGTAGCAACAGACGGCATTGGGAGGCGGGAGGTTGGCGCGGAGGCAACGTGCATTAGTCAGAGTCTTGGAACGGCCAAGCGCACGGAATATGGGAACTATTTAGGGAGGTCACGTCGGCTTGGCGTTAACTAATCGCGAGCTACGATAACGCAAAGTGAAGGATGCCTTATTTGGCTAACAGCCACACCGGGAAGTAGAGTTTAGTGGCGGTTTCAACGAGTCTCAGCTCTGCCTGGGAGTTAAGATATGCTGGGTTACTGGCTGTAAACTCCCAATTCTGGCATTGTCCATGCAGCTAAGCTCATTTTTAGGCTTCATTTTAATGTAGTGGCGAGCATTCTGGTTGGTTCGGTTACGAGAATGTGCAAATCCGGGCCATTGAACCGAAAAAAGGCTTATCTGGAAATTATCCCACCCTCCTTTAGATCCCTGTTTGTTGCAATTATTGTACTTCACAAATTGAAATAACTCCCCTTATCCTAGCCTTGAAACAGAGGGGGCTTGTTCATTAAATATTAACTTCGTATACGGAGTAGACAGGATAAGACTGAGACGAGTTGGCAATTTCATTGCGTATACATGCCCAGCAAGTCTCATCCTGCCCTTTGCAGTCTTTTGTCGATCCTCTGCGAAACAGCTTTATCGCTGCCTACTTTTCCCATGTTCTTATCGCTTCCAAGATGGCGACTCCATCTGATCACGTGTTACTCCGCCCTTTCAATGATGTGACAAAATGGGCCAAGTTCGCGCTTTCACAGGCCAGTGAGCATGACTATCAACAGACGTCACTCAATCAGTCGTCCCAGTCGCTATTGAGAGAAGGAGAGCGAGCTTTGCGACGCCTGATGCCTTTACTCGCGGTTTCTTCCCCTCAATTAACTGAGTTTCTAACATATCTGACCTTGCGCCACGGTAAGGACCAGCACCCAAGTCACAGCGGACGCTGACAGGCGAGTAGAAGATGTCATTTGTCAAGTTCGATCGATTGACATCTTGCTCTATGATTTTGAGGATTTTATTGAGCCACAGACCTTTGATAAGGCCAAGTTTGACGAGCTTCAAGCAGCGACGAAGGAATTGGCTATCACTCTTGTAGAAGAGATTACACGGTTTACAACAAAGTCGGCTCTGGAATCATCACCGCCCCCTTCAAAATTTCCGCCTCTCCCGCCTCTTCCTCAACTTACTACTCCCTCCGATGTGGCCAGATCCAGCTCCCAGATGTCCATGCGGCCTGGGAGATCTGGATCTAGTCTTGGTACACATCAGCAACGACCGTCCTTTATCGGTGGTTCCGAACAGCGCGATAGATCTCACTCTGCGGGACGTGCTTTGAGAAATGCTGATCATTCTATAACGCGGTCACCAATTACGCCGAGTGGGCTCGCTTCACCAGTCTCCTTGCCTTTATCAAGCAAATACGCGATTCCAGAGCAAGAGGCCCAATCCTACCGCTATGTCCAGGCTCACCGACGACAAGAGAGTGATTCAGATACGATTCTAAACAGTTTGCAAGGTCTGGATATTGGAGCCATCACTCCTCCCAGCTCAGCCGCATTATCCCCCAACTCAACAGGCTACCAGAACGCAATCGACCAAAACACAAGAGGCTCCTTCGGTTATAATCACGGGGATACTCCTCCACCATCGGGGACGACTGAGCCAGTCTCGCAGCAGGATTGGTCTACAGTCATCGACCAACAATCAGTTGCTGTCCCACGCCCTGTATCTGTGATAGCCTCACAATACACCAGCTCAAAGCCTACAGAATACCGGAATTCTGGGTCCTACATACCATCTGCAGCGTCGCCTGAACATCAACAATTATTCATTAACACCCAAGGGTTAGCGCCATCCATACAATCTGACGGAAGCGGCGCGTCAGGTTCCAAAGCAGTATCAACATCTTCTAGCTCCATGAGGAAGGATTCTGTCTCTGTGAAAAGCGTGCACTCTCTACAGACCTATGAGATCGGACCAGACAGCTCTCTAGCCCTACTGGGTGGACTATGTAAAGGCGCTCGAGCTTTTGCCTCTGGAGGTCCCGGACAGGCCATCAAAAGGGTTGGTGGCGGTTCAGACAATGCAATAAGACCCAGAGAGTATTCTCAAGATATGTTATTTGGGCAAATGCTGGATAATCCAGCTGAGACTTTGACAGAACCAACTGCGCAGTGTCTTCATTGCGAGTACAAGACTCCCTACTCCCATTTGCGCCAGGACATGGATCAAGATCGTAAGTCATTCAATCAACCAGAATCGTTGTAGGAACCAAAGCTCAAAGGTAATTTTAGCATTGGCCAGCCAGCAGACCAGAGGGATTCTTCACCGTCCTCGTTTCCTATTTAAATCTCATATTGCAGTCCGAAACGTCAACTCGGTGTACTTTGGCTGTCTCTTTTGTGACAAGACGAAGTCTACCCTCCAGGAAGATGACGCTACCGTTTTTCAGTCAATCGATCTCCTCTTTCGTCACATTTCTCGGCATAGTCATCCCTTGCCGCATGTTCCGGGCGTGGAAGTAGTCTACGAGCACAGCGATATGAACTCACGAGGGCGCCAAGACTGCGATTTATATTTCCCGAATTCTACCATGACTGCTCTGCATGGCATGTCCCGAATCAACGACTCAAACCGACTCGCATCGTTGCCGGTCGCCCGGGCCGTGAAAGACCACATCAGACGAAGTAATGAGAAGCCGCAAGCAAGACCTGATGCAACCTCGGAGATTCTACAGTTCGTTTCAGGAGCGAGGATAATCGGCATCGAGTTCCCGGAGAAGTGGGACGGGAAGTGGTGCCAAGGCTGGCACGACGGAGTATTTGGAACATTTCCAAGTAAACTAATCAGCCTGGATATTCCACGGCATGTCAAGATCGCTTCCTTACCGAAAACGCCGCGAACTGGAGTAGCCAGGTGGAAGTTCGAGAAGCAAAGGCAGCCTGGCTGGCTGGCACTCAAGAAAGGCGACGTTATCTATAACCTTGCTTGTGAGTTATCTATCATCAGCGACTTACCAAGATAGGCACTGACACTATGTACAGGGGAGGATCCGCATGCGTGGTTCTGGAGTGGTTCAAATGCCAGGAGAGAGTATGGGATATTTCCTAGATCTCATATCTTGATAGAGTCTATAAAGGACGGGTCGCTCAGTCATGAGGATCAAAAACATCGACTGAAAGAAAAGACCCGTTTTGGTGGCTTGTTTACTAAGTATAAGTGAAAAAGGCAGCAGCTTTAGGATATATTTAGAATGCTGATGGGAGGTTGATAAAAGGTTTGTTACAGTAGACCTGATGTTATGTTTGAAAAAGAGCCTTATTGTCTTCTGCTTGCTGTATGGACTTACCTGTACAATAGGATATTTGGTTTTAATATATTACAAGCGCATCTTAATAGGGACATGGTTAAAAATTAACGCCGCTTATCCTACGTTATATAACTGCTTGGGGCGCGAGTATCGAGCCTCAAGGACCTCATCCATACGCATAATTAAACTTGCCAGACCATTCATAATTGCATTGTGATGACGATCCACAACTCTTGGGGCGACTTGCCTGTTAGCATTTTCTTATTGGAAGTCAAAAGCTGAATTGTCTTGAACATCCAACAGTCACCTAATCGTCCTTGATCGCCAATTCGATCCTGGATGATAGACGGCAAATGTTACCCGACGTTCAGCCAGCGACACCTCCATTCCGCCGTGGTCGGGATCACTTATTGTCCCGCCAGAAACAAAACATAAACAATTCTGAATCTGCAAAACTCAATTAAAGAGGGCCAGGCTAGACAACTGGCCGAGAATCAGACTAACAATAATGATGACGAGACTGTACATAGCTAAACTGAAGCTAAACACAACGAGATTGGACCATGACGATCGGCAATGAAGATGGGCGCTAAATGGGCTAGAACATCGGAGGTTACGGATTAAACGAACTACCGAGAGAGATGAGGGCTGGTTTATCCGAGATATGGAGATTTGGCTAGGGATACGCTAACGATTTTCAGCTTGCGGAGTTTTATAAATCCGTTACTTAGACCGTTGAGACTACCCTAAACGCGGAGCTTTTATATTAAATATCAGTTAAATATTTTCCAAGTAGCCCTAATGCTATAATAAAATAAATAATAAGTAAACTACATAGCAGAGAGATAACTTAATTTTTAACATTTACTAAGTGAGTATATGCTAAAGATATTTTCGAGAATACAGTAGCTAGCTCTAATGCCGACGCTTGTTATCACATCGCAACTGCAATATCCGATTTGCCTGTTGGACCTTCTGTCAACAAGTAGAGAGTGTGTTTGAAAAGAAAACCAAGAACACGTTACATTAAAAACATGATAACAGTATCGTTGCTGTGTCAATGCAATTTTATTTACCAATGCAACAATGCGCTGACACGAATCACGAGAAATTAACCTTCAAGGTCCGTAACAGCAGAGGCGCAGGAAAAGTTAATTCGCAACACGATTGAAACGTTGAGCTATGACCCCATTACATGTGCCGAGACTCGCGAATAAGAAAAATAACCCGACGGAAACACCGCAGATGGACTTTTCGGGTTCCTCAGACACCGTTATCTACGATCTAGCGTGACGTCACAATGCAAGATCGGAAAAATCTCAACGAGAACGAGAGTGACTCAGCGCTGCCTCACGGGTAAACGTAACTGCCGGCCTCCGCGGACGAGACCGCAAAAGGCAGACGGAGCAGGGATTCGCCATAATCCCCGACACTCCGCCCGCCGCAGATCGACAAGCCCATAGCACTAAGAGGCCGGCACAAACCTAATTCCTCCCTTAGTTTTTCGCACAGCAGCAAATCCCCGTCATCCTCAATGCGTGGCAGCGTCGACGGCCGCTGCTGTCGGACTAGCGGGGACGCAGGCAACCCGACTGTATGGACTAGATGGAACAGAGTGTCAGCGTGGCTGAAGTATGTGAGACGCATACTTTGACCCTACCGAAGCTCCGACCATGTCGTTTGCCTTGTGATGACAGCATTGTCGGGGTTCTGTCGGGCCCGGCACTTGGGGGGAGTTGGAAGTTTGTGAGGTTGCTGTTATCTAACTTAAAGCCCAATTCATTTCCGCCGAGAAAGTCAAATCCCATTCCATAGACAATTCACTACTTCTCTCTTAATCCTAATTTGGCTGAGCTGATCAATTGCCTGACAACGGGTCAGAGGTGCTTGACTCTGTTTTTCGACAGTCACATTCCAGTCAGATTTACACAAAAACACAACAAACAACGGCCCCACGATTGAGAGAGCTTACTTTTCTTGAGAAACAACAACTTCAAAATGACGGAGCGACACTCAATTGAGAGTCCGCCAGACTCAATTGAAATGGAGCATTCAACGGGAAGCGAGGGCACATACACCCGCCCATCGCCCCTTACACGAAGCAACACCATGATCATGGACGAGCATGACCAACAAGAACTGCAAAGAATCGCAACTGGCATTTCTCAACGCCGCAGACAAAGCTTCGCCACCGTCCCCTCCAGAATCGCCACCATCAATGAAGAAGATCCCGCATTGGACCCTGCAAACAAAGCCTTCGATTTGTCGAAATGGCTACCGGCTTTCATGCACCAACTGCAGGAGGCCGGCGTCGGTCCCAAGAGCGCTGGCGTCGCATTCAAGAATTTGAGTGTTTATGGTACGGGAGCAGCGCTGCAGCTTCAGAAGACCGTGGCGGATATTATCCAGGCGCCGTTGAGGATTGGCGAGCATTTGAAGTCAGGCAAGAAAGAGCCAAAGAGAATTCTTCATCAGTTTGATGGGCTATTGAGAGGTGGTGAGACGCTTATTGTTCTCGGTCGGCCTGGCTCGGGATGTTCCACGCTACTCAAAACCATGACGGGTGAGCTTGAGGGGCTGCATCTTGGAGAGGAGTCGATGATTACATATAATGGTATCTCCCAGAAGGATATGATGAAGGAGTTCAAGGGCGAGACTGGTTACAACCAAGAGGTATGCATCTCATCAATTCATTCTGACGTCTACTAACATTTCTTGAACAGGTTGACAAGCATTTCCCTCATCTCACGGTCGGTCAAACGCTCGAGTTCGCTGCTGCATGCCGTCTTCCCACCGACCCCAAAAAGCTCGGCCTTGCTGAAACTCGTGAAGAGGTAGTCAAGGATGCCACCCAGATCGTCATGGCAGTCTGTGGACTGAGCCATACTTACAATACAAAGGTTGGCAATGACTTTATTCGTGGTGTTTCGGGTGGTGAGCGAAAGCGAGTTAGTATTGCTGAAATGATGCTTGCTCAATCGCCAATGGCTGCGTGGGACAACAGGTAAGCACAATCATTAAGTGGTGAGTTACAAAACTGACATGTGTATAGTACACGAGGTCTAGACTCAGCGACTGCTCTCAAATTCGCCCAAGCCATCCGTCTAGCCTCCGACTACACCGGCTCCGCCAACGCCCTAGCAATCTACCAAGCCAGCCAAGCCATCTACGACCTCTTCGACAAGGCAGTAGTTCTCTACGAAGGCCGCCAGATCTACTTCGGCCCTGCCCGCAACGCCAAAGCCTACTTTGAGAAAATGGGCTGGGAGTGTCCTGCTCGTCAGACAGCGGGTGATTTCCTCACTTCCGTGACGAACCCGCAGGAGCGCAAGGCTAGACCGGGTATGGAGAACAAGGTTCCTCGTACGGCGGAGGAGTTTGAGCTGTACTGGCATAACTCGCCGGAGTGTAAGAGGCTGAGGGAGGAGATTGAGGTGTATCAGCAGGATTATCCTTCTGATAACCGCTCTGAGGCTATTGCCCCTTTGAGAGAGCGCAAGGCTCTTGTGTAAGTTCCCCTCCTCAAGAAATCAACGGTGTACTGATAATGTGTATAGTCAAGATAAGCGTGCTCGAAACAAGTCTCCATACATCATCAGCATCGCAACCCAGATCCGTCTGACGACCAAGCGCGCCTACCAGCGAATCTGGAACGATCTCTCAGCAACAGCAACACACGTCGCCATCGATGTAATCATGTCTCTAATCATCGGTTCAGTCTACTACGGCACTGGTAACGGATCCGCTAGCTTCTACTCCAAAGGCGCGGTTCTCTTCATGGGTATTCTCATGAACGCACTCGCCGCCATCTCCGAGATCAACAACTTGTACTCCCAGCGCCCTATCGTCGAGAAACACGCCTCCTACGCCTTCTACCACCCCGCTGCTGAAGCCATCTCCGGTATCGTGGCGGACATACCCATCAAGTTCATCTCGGCGACTGTGTTCAATATCATTCTGTACTTCTTGGCTGGTCTGCGTCGTGAGCCTGGTAACTTCTTTTTGTTCTTCCTCATCACGTATATCTCGACGTTTGTCATGTCTGCGATCTTTAGGACCATGGCGGCGGTTACGAAGACGGTTTCTCAGGCTATGATGTTGGCTGGTATTATGGTCTTGGCGCTGGTTATTTATACTGGTTTCATGATTCGTGTTCCGCAGATGGTTGATTGGTTTGGTTGGATTAGGTGAGTGACTTCTTAGTTCCTGTTGAATGTCTGCTAACAGTTATAGATGGATTAACCCCATTTACTACGCCTTCGAGATCCTGGTCGCCAACGAATTCCACGGTCGCGAGTTTGACTGTTCCCAGTTCATCCCCTCATACTCTGGACTCAGCGGTGACACATTCATTTGTTCAGCCGTCGGATCCGTAGCAGGATCACGAACAGTCAGTGGCGATGCCTTCATCGAGACCAACTACCGCTACTCCTACTCCCACGTCTGGCGCAACTTTGGTATCCTCCTTGCCTTCCTCATCGGCTTCATGCTCATCTACTTCATCGCAACTGAGCTCAACTCCAAGACCGCTAGCAAGGCTGAGGTCCTCGTCTTCCAGCGCGGTCAGGTCCCCGCTCATCTTCAGGACGGCGTTGACAGGAGCGCGACAAATGAGCAGCTCGCTGTGCCTGAGAAGACAAATGAGGGTCAGGATTCTACTGCTGGACTTGAGCCACAGACTGATATCTTCACTTGGAAGGATGTTGTCTATGATATTGAGATCAAGGGTGAGCCGAGACGTCTTCTGGATCACGTGACTGGTTGGGTCAAGCCTGGTACTCTTACCGCTCTGATGGGAGTCAGTGGTGCCGGAAAGACTACTCTTCTTGATGTGTTGGCTCAGCGAACTACCATGGGTGTCATCACTGGAGACATGCTTGTCAACGGAAGACCTCTCGATGCCAGCTTTCAACGCAAGACAGGATACGTCCAGCAGCAAGGTGAGTGACATCCCTGTATTAATTGACTTGTCAGTACTAACATGTCTCAGATCTTCATCTTGAAACCTCCACCGTCCGCGAGAGTCTCCGCTTCAGCGCCATGCTTCGCCAACCCTCAACCGTGAGCGACGAGGAGAAGCACGAATGGGTCGAGAAGGTCATCGACATGCTCAACATGCGAGATTTTGCCAGCGCTGTCGTCGGTGTCCCCGGAGAAGGTCTCAACGTCGAGCAACGCAAGCTTCTCACCATCGGTGTCGAACTCGCCGCTAAGCCCAAGCTCCTTCTCTTCCTCGATGAACCTACCAGTGGTCTTGACTCCCAGAGCTCATGGGCTATCGTTGCCTTCCTTCGCAAGCTCGCCGATGCAGGACAAGCTATCCTCTGCACTGTGCATCAGCCCAGTGCCATTCTGTTCCAGGAGTTCGATCGTCTTCTGTTCCTTGCTCGTGGTGGTAAGACCGTGTACTTTGGCGATATCGGCCAGAACTCGCGTACGCTGCTTGATTACTTTGAGAAGGAGGGTGCTCGGGCTTGTGGTGATGATGAGAACCCAGCTGAATGGATGCTCGAGATCGTCAACAACGCTACTAGCTCCCAAGGTGAAGACTGGCACACTGTTTGGAAGCGCAGCCAAGAGCGTATCGCTGTCGAAGCGGAAGTCGCGAGAATTGCATCTGAGATGTCGTCAAAGAACCCCCAAGACGATTCTGCCAGCCAGTCCGAGTTCGCCATGCCTTTCCGTGCACAGCTTCGCGAGGTCACCACGCGAGTCTTCCAACAGTACTGGAGAATGCCCACGTATATCATGTCGAAGCTCGTTCTTGGCACGATCTCTGGTCTCTTCGTTGGCTTCTCCTTCTACAAGCCAGACAGCACTTTCGCTGGCATGCAGAATGTCATCTTCTCCGTCTTCATGATCATCACAGTCTTCTCTACCATTGTTCAACAGGTAAGCCCTCTGTCACTCCGAGTTGTATGACATACTGACCCTTTTAGATCCAACCTCACTTCATCACCCAGCGTGACCTGTACGAAGTTCGAGAACGACCCAGCAAGGCCTACTCCTGGAAGGCTTTCATCATTGCCAACGTCATCGTCGAGATCCCCTGGCAGGCTCTCACTGGCATTCTCATGTATGCCTGCTTCTACTACCCTGTCATGGGGGTCCAGAGCTCAGCCCGCCAGGGACTCATCCTTCTCTTCATGGTCCAGCTCATGCTCTACGCCAGCTCTTTTGCTCAGATGACCATCGCTGCTCTTCCTGATGCTCTCACTGCATCGTCGATCGTCACGCTCTTGGTCCTCATGAGCTTGACCTTCAATGGTGTTTTGCAGTCTCCTGATGCTCTTCCAGGTTTCTGGATCTTCATGTATCGCGTTAGTCCTTTCACTTACTGGGTTGCTGGTGTTGTATCTACCGAACTGGGTGGACGTCTTGTCGAATGTTCACGATCAGAGGTGTCTGTCTTCAATCCTCCATCGGGTCAGACCTGTGGCGAGTACATGAAGGCTTATCTCACGCAGGCTCCCGGTCAGTTACAGAACCCTGATGCCACCTCTCAGTGTCAATACTGTTCTTTGTCCAACGCCGATCAGTTCATGGCTGGAAACAGGATCTATTACACCGAGAGATGGCGCAACTTTGGCATTGTTTGGGCATACATTGGCTTCAACATCTTCATTGCTGTCGCATCTTATTACATTTTCCGAGTTAAGAAGTGGAACCTTGGAAAGAAGAAGAAGTCCTAAGGTTGCAATGAGTTGATAGTCATCCCATACTTGTTTTCTTGACTGGAGTCAGTTTTGCATCTCAGATTGGTCCCATAGTGGCAAATATTAGTCTTGTAATAGCATTTAAAAGTATTTTAATAATTTCACACTCTATTTTAAGACTCTGTCGCCCCAATAACTTCAATCTCTGTTTGGTGCCTCATTACGCTAAGCTTCTGAGTTTTGCCTGAAAACTCAAGCCTCAATCACTTTGGTTACATGATGAGGCTGATGGCTATAGCCAAAACTGTGTTTGGTGATCCAGGTGCCCGATGCTCTTCTCTCATAGCGCCATGTCGCAGTGAGCGAGTGTGTCAAATAGTAATATCTGACAGTCAGTGACTTCGTCTTGCGAAATACCTGACTATCTGGATTTGGCTGATTCTGGATGAATCATAATGACTGACAAGGTTCAATTTACCCAGCGCCAGCAAATCTTTGAACAGCTTCCTGATCGAGACAGCCCCACCCGGCAGTGAGTCACGCGATCATCAGCATCTTATCGCATCTGAAGCATAATTTGAGATGCTTATTTAAATGAAGGACTTGCTCTCAATAATTTACACATATTCTATTAAACACTTGCTGTAAATCTAAAACTACGCTCATCTGCATCATGACATCAACAAAACCAACTTGTTCAATTTGCGATGTCTCCTTTGACAACAGTCAGGAGCATCGAGTGCATGCCAAGAGTGAGGCTCAGTAAGTTTCAGCACATGCATGCAATGTCACGAACGTGCAAACTGACTTATTCTCAGCGTCCAAGCCTTGAGGAATCGTGCGGCTGCTTCAGGCCTAATCGAGCAATTAAACGAGGACAGCGATACATTTCCGCATACAAGCAACGACCCAGAAGATGAGCTCTCAAGCAGCGACGATGAAACCGGAGACGACACTTCCAACAGTGTGATCCCTGAATTTGATCCCACAAAATGCATCATCTGCACGCACATCGACGAAACCTTTGACCAGACCCTTCTTCACATGGAAACAGCTCACGGTCTACGGGTACCGTTCCGAGACCATTTAATCGTGGACTTGGAGACAGTGATATGGTATCTCTACTTCCTGGTGGCGACATACCGCGAGTGCATCTACTGCGGAACACGAAGACGGACGGTAGAAGGAATTCAGCAACATATGAGAGACAAAGGCCACTGCAGGGTTGAGTTGACAGACGAGATGCAAGAGTTTTATGACCTCGAGGGTCTCAAGGCTCATGGTCGAGAAAACGCGGTTTCAGTGGACAACGAGAGTCTTCGACTATCATCTGGCAAGATCCTTTCACACCGCGATGCTCTCGTCACAAAACCACGCCGAACATCGCCGCAGGAAGAGAATGAGGAGAATAGGGCACCTCTTCCCAGCCACGCAGCTTCCGATGCGCTTACAGCCAGAGATAAAAAGGATGCCGCTCTGGCGTCGCAATTAGCGCGGCTCAGTGTCAAAGATCAACAAAGTCTGATACATCTGACATCATCAGAACAGAGGAGTTTTTTACTGCAGAGAAAGAAGGAATTGGATGCTGTTCGTCGGTCGGAAAGGAAGATGAGGTTGAAAACGGAGAGACTGAGTAACAGGACTATGATGACCCACTTCAAGAATGATGTCCCTGGGAGGAGTAACGGATGAGCATAATGGCTGGTTACTACTATTACGCACATGTCATTACAGACGATACAGCGAACTAGATAGTACATGAACGAGACACTAATGATATTTAGTCTTCTTCATGATGCCGTGTATGTATAATCTATCGTATTCTACGTAACTCTGAATTCTATCTGTTCAAACCAGTTCGCATTCAATCAGACTCAACTCCATTCGCGACAGTCCAAATGTTGCAAATCTTCAGTCCGGCCTCACCGAGTAGCTTCTCCCAGTTCTGTTATGTACGTTCCCGCGAGGCAAGCAGAGTAAGCATCATAATATCCAATGCTGTAGCCTCCCACTGAGAGCCAGTATTAGGGATGACGTTCTCGTTGATAAGAAGCTTGCTGTAACCGGGCTTCATGGCAGCCTTGACTTGGCTCAGAATCTTGAGACAAGTCTCGTCTGACCAATCATGGAGGACGGAGTGCATGTAGTATGCTCGAGCACCTGGGGAGGGATTAGAAAGCATTACGGCAGGGATAAAGGGCTACGTACCTTTGATGGGCTGCTCGGTATAGAAGTCATACTTCATTCGCTCAATCTTGTTATCCAGTGAAGTGATCTGATCAATCACGACGGGTAGATCCTGGAGGATGAGACGGCCTAGTGCATCAGGGAACTTGCGGCAAAACTCTCCAATATCATGACCAAAAGAGCCACCGATGTCGACCAGCAGAGCAGAGTCATTCGACTTCTCAAAGCCATCAGTGGCATCCTTCCATGAGTTGATGTCGGCCCATTCGTGGAATTGGCCGAGAGCGTTGAGGCAGGCTCCTGAACTAGACCGTGTTAGCGTAGGATATGTGGTTGAGTCTTTGCTGTGCTTACATGCAAGGGTATCCGGCGTTGATGAATGGGAAAGCCATTGACTTGATGAAGTCTGTGGCTTGGTACGTATCTTGATCAATCTCGGTGATGTATCCCATTGACGAGACATGTCGCACAAGACGAGCTTCCCCTTATTAGTGGAATGATGCAAGAGGTGGATGATGATGCACTCACCAAGAAGAGCAGGCTCAATGTTCTTCTCCTTCGCGACATCAGCGACCTTGAAAGGCCTATTGATCTTGGCGACATGAGTCCAGACTTCTTTGACGGTACCAGCTGTCAAGGCGCAGTGAAGCGATGGCTCGCTCAAACATGGCGAAGCATCGTCTCTCTGGGAGTCTCAAGTGACTGTCACAAGCTCTTAGCCTTGGCCATAAGCTTGAGCCGCGCTGTCGGGTCATCACTATCTAGATCGCCACTAAGAGCATTAATCTCTTTGATCAAAGAGGGAACAGCTTCAATGTTGGCGGCATTCAGAGCGATGGATACGTCGGTTTCTTCCGACTTGGTACCGTTGGCATCTGGGGTGCCGTCTGGAGAACCAGAGGAACTTAAAGCTGAGACGGACGTCTCGAGCTTCTTCTCGGCTCCGCGACATTCCGTTTCTGGGACGGTATGTCCGTTTGTGTGGGAAACAGTTGTGTCAGCCATAATGAAAGACTTTGCGAAAAGAAATGCCTGTGTAAGATCCACTTGAGAAACTGGAAGCAAGGTAATGTCAGACAGTCAGTGAGAGTGATTCGGGAGGGATCAACAGCAAGAAAAAAAGGAAGGAAAGCAGCAGAAGTGCCGAGAGCTCGTCAATACATGGCATGATAGCTTGGCTGTTGGTCGAACCTAATCCTCCAACCGTTACAGGTCCATTCTCATGCATGCAGTTGTGAAAACCGACCAGTTGGGGATCTTGGTAGAGGACCAGTCGCTCGGGTTGCATTCAGAAGATCTTCGAAACGGCCCGACACCACCTTCCTGGTAAACCTTTTGTATACCAAGGATATGACAAGATGCACTGATTCGTCTGCGAGTGCTGATCACTGGATCATACGACGACATTGATACGTTTAACATGGCACAGAGAACGATCTGCGTTAAGTTGACGGGTATCTGGGACAAAGCTCCGTTGCGAACCTAGCAGTTGTAAGGTTGAACCAACAGCATGGTTTTGATCCTGATCAGGGGCTTCGTTCGTCGAGTGCTACGTCGAACCAACACAGTTTGCTAAAACCCTTGCTAGAGGGGAAAGAGATGAGAACTCGACACCAGGCCCAACGCAAGCGAGGAGATAGTGAGAAATCGGAACAGATGCCTGAAAAGAAACAGTGGTCATCAGAAGGCAATAGCATCTCAGAATTAAAGGGGATATTATATGGAAGCATGACAGAAGAGAAGGCCTCTTCATCGCCTATTTACATGTGATACAGAAGAAACTCAAATACTAGAAAGTATGTTATGGAGATATATGGTCGCCAAGAGCGGAGCCAACGCTCGATAACTGGTACCGGGAAACTGGGCCGCTTCGCCGATTGAGCCGCTTTTGGGTCGCAGTGTGCCAAGCAAACTGACAACTGGGAGTAGCCGAATATACGAGTCAAGCGGTATAAGTACGCAGTAAATCTCAGGCTCAATGATACTATATCTAACTATCCTGATAGTCAGCATCCTCGCTCTCTTGACAATGACAGTGGTCTGACAAGAACATGCCAGGAAATATTCCGTTGCGGCAGGGATTGAAGAAGTATAATTATGATATCAGTTGGTTCTGATGTCAAGAAAGGGTCAGAACAATCCTTGGCGACACATCCTTCGGAAGGTTTGGATCGACATGTCAATCCCTGAGTCTCAGTTCGAATTCGGGGAAGCGGAAAACGGCCCCCACTATCCGTAACGGTTGTTGGTTGTTGGTACGCGTCGACATCTGCAACCTCATTCCATCGACAACCTTGTCCTTTTACTCTAAGTCTGCCCACTTTGCGAGATTTAACCAGTTTAACGGTTCAAGTCGGCCAAGTTCAGTATGAGTCGGCATATTTGGGAATAAAAAGCACTGTTTCGGGGAATGCGGCTTCATGGTTGCTAATCCTTCAACAGCGTCGTATCAACAAACATCCTTTGCACGTTACCGAAACTTAATCCTGGCTTGTGACAAGATTCCTGAAAAAAGGTTCGATGATCCATGGTATAGCATGGTTGGGCTCCTTTGCCTCTCATCAAACAGCCATGCCCCCCCCTTTCGGCGAACATGTCTTTTGTTCCTGCAGGACATAAGACCCAATCCTCTGGAATTGACCCAACCAACATGAGTGAATGAGACCTTTTCCTTCTTTCTTGAGTTATTTTTCGTATACGTGTGCGCTTGGCAAACAATGTCTTCTCCCCATCACACACAGGCGTATCTCGACGCTGACAAAGGTCCGACTATTCTTGGACTAGTCATCACCGTCTCTATCCTGAGTACCATCTTTGTGGCTGGCCGTGTGTATACTAGAAAGAGGATCATAGGCGCACTGCACCTTGATGACTGGTTCACAATCGTTGCAGTGGTTTGTTCCCCCGCGGTCTTTGTCTGTGTGTCGCTAATTAGCTTCAGATCTTCGAGTGGTGCCAAGTCGGTGTTACAATTGTGGCTGTTAAGAACGGCAATGGCAGACACTTCGATCTTCTAAACGTGACGCAGCAGCAGAATGTCATTCTGTACACTATCTTGGGGTTCCCATTTGGCGTCATGGCCTTTGGGTTTCCTAAGCTCGCTGTCGTCGCGCTCATCACACGACTGATGAATCCCGGACGATTACACAAGATATTTCTTTGGGTGCTGGCTGGGTGTTGCATGATGGGGTCAATTGGGTGTATCATCATCCTCTTTGCTCAATACTCGCCTGTTGAGTCGCAGTGGACGTTCTCGATCACTGATAAGAAGTGCTGGAGTCCTTATGTTCTTGTCAACTTTGCCATTTTCGCGGGCGGTAGGTAAAACGCGTTGAAGCCAGGACAGGACGCCTTGCTGACATTTGACCAGCCTTGTCTGCATTTGCAGCCTTGTATCTTGCGGTGTACCCTGCCGTGTGGTTGTTCCATCTTCAAATGAACAAACGGAAGAAGATCGCCCTGTCGTTTGCTTTGGGTATCGGTTCAATGTAGGTTTCGCGTTGTCGCGTTGATCAGAGAAGATGCTGACCTCCATCTCCAGCGCTACCATTGTGGCCATCTACAAATGCACCCGGCTGCCATCGCTTGCAAGCAAAGACTTCTCTTGTATGTGCTATCTGGTCTGTTTTGCGTCCTTGTGTTAACAATTGGTAGACGAGACCTCTGACCTTGTGATCTGGACTGTGTAAGTGACATAATACCACTAGCATACGCACAACCACTGACATTGCGCCTCACAGTATTGAAGCGAGCACCATCATCATCGCCTGCTGCATCCCAGTCCTCCAACCCCTCGTAGACGCCCTCCTAGGTCGCCGAGTCTTCGGATCCTCGCCCGGATACAAAAACTACAACTCCTCCGGCTACCAGAACTACGGCAACTCCCGAACCGGCCCAAACATCGAGCTCAGCGACAGGAGGAGACTGCGAAGCGATGACCGAGGGAACATGACGAACGTGAAGTATCTTGGGTCTGGGGCCGCGGAGCTTGACTCGCAGGAAAGCATACTGCGGCACGGGAAGGAGTGTACCTTCCTCAACAACTGTACTGAATGTAGCTGTCTCGTGACCTGCGTCTTGTCTCAAGAATCCAAGTAGCCGATGACGAAATTAGACTCTTCAGCCATTAACTCTGTTTCAATTGTCTTTGCCGCATTGCGTTCTTCTGGTTCCCACGTCTATGCTGATTAAAAGCCCTTTTTACTTTTCCATACGTCTTCCCGCCCCTTAAGCCTACCGTTTCCGTCGCGTGTCACCCTCTACAAAGGCCCAATTGCACATCTTGAATCTTCAATATGTCTTCGCCAGAGTCCTCAGCGCCCGATGCCACAACCCTCCGATTGAGATATGTCGATGCACGAACCAAGGGCCGCGAGTTGATGGAGAAACTCCAGAGCGGTGACCTTGATAACAAGACGTATACTCCCTTCGACGTGAACTACCGCCTGGACTATATCGAGGTGTCTCAGAAGAGGCTTGAGACCTTGACGGCATCAAAGGACAAGATCCTCCGACCCTACGATATCGAAAAGAACAGACTTGCGGGCGGTGAGGTGTATAGCCTCATACCAAGCTCTACTGGTGCATACGTGGTATCTGCGCCCTCCGATTGCAATAGCGGCATCTTGGAGCTGAGAGAAGCAAAGAGAACCCCAAACGACCAGACACAATGGCAACACCAGCTCCCGATCTCCGAACTGCTCTGACAGACCTGGGTCGAGGACACGAAGCGGCAAAATAGGCCCTTAGCAGCATTGAAGGTAGTTTGGGTTGACACAATCTTGAACAGGGGAACACGCCAAGTAGTCTAGGAGACCTTGCGTTGGGATAAGCCTGCTCATCAGGAGAGGTTTCCTTGTTCGCCTGTGCAGTTGGATGTCTTGACTTACGAACCGGGAACGCGAGGATTCCACGCCATTTTGGGCACCTGGGCTGGCAAGACAATCATGCACTTGATGATCAGCCACCGACATGAGCTGGGCCATCGTGCAATTCGACAAGTCTCTGTGGTCGCACCAAGGCTGATTCGGAGCCCTGGAGACTTACGGTTTAAGGACACCTTTTCCATCTTTATTATAGTGGATTAATAATGGCATAGTTATGGTTTGTTGGGCTGATTGTGTGGTTTATGTATGTAATTAAATGGCTTGTACTTAAGAATATGACTTCATTAACCAACGCACTTCCACCAAATCATCGTCTCCCAATATGGATCAATCTGATCCTCGTCAAATGCTTCACTGTTCATCCTTGCCAAAGCACGGCGAATAGCTTGCCAAGAATAGCCATTAGTATCAATCCCGACTTCTTGAGCATGCTCTATAACCTTGTTGACCCAAGCTTGACAGTATATATCTTGTTCTTGCCTCAGATTCTCTGTCAACTCATTATTCCCCTTGTTGTAGTTCAGCTCCGTTATAAGAAGATCCCAGATAAATAGAATGGCATCATTTATCTTGACCCGTACGACCTTTGGTTCCTCCTCGTCCTGGTAATCCTCACGATTGACGTTGAGCGCTAGACCAGCATCGAACAGGGGCAAAAAAGTAATCGGAGATGAAAGGTGCGCATCGTCCCCGGTCCTGTATAGTAGAACAGTATGGCCTGAGACTTGGTTGGCGCGAAATTGGCTACGGAGGGCCATCCAATCTTCATTCTCCCGTGCTGGCACATGATGGGTTTGGGTGTAGCCTGCTAAGCTCTGGTCGTCCACGATCATATAGATTGCACTGAAAAGTGGTCGCATTAGATAGCCCTGATCCTTGAAAGATTGGATGGATGATTTGACTGGCTGTGGAGCAATCGTCGAGTGATCTCTGCCTTGTTCGAAATGTACCAGGTCATCGAGATGCACAGAGAGTGTACGCGTTAGGTCTCCATGAAATGACGATAGCTTATCTAAAGATCCATTGAGTTTCTTGGAAATTCGAAGCGGCTTCGCAAAGAAGCCTCCACGTTGGAATGGCGGACGTCCGTTGTGCAACTGCAGCCATGCACGGTACAAGTATCGACCAATATAGCCTAAGTCCATGTCCTGGACAGTATGGGCATCAATATATATTGCAATCTCCCTGTTCAAAAATTTGAATATTTCATCTCGATTAATAGCGACTTATGCCGGTTGATGAAATCTAGCGACAGGAAGATCCGAAGTCGCATACCAGCCGACGGCGTATTCATTCCCCGAACGCAGATACAAAGCTGTTTCCTCGAAGAAGATGTACTGGAGCTCCTTTCTGATCGAGGCTTGCATCTCTTTTGATAAAGAGATCCACGGGGGCGAAGTCATTGTGAGATACCTGGAATCATAGCTCGAACATTCCTCACGATATTTGTCCGAATCTATCATAGAAGACATGACAAGATACGGAGGTTCCGTAAATAAAGAATATTCGTAGTACGAAATTGTAATGATGTCATGTTGTGAGCATTCGTCTAACGTCTAGCAAGGAGTATCCATAATAGCTTGATGAGGTAGAAGATCGGTATGTTTGGGTATAGACGGTAGGATAATGGGGGTTTTTAAACATGCTAGACGAGTGGTGACTCATTGGAGTTTTTATTAGTTTATTAGGGTGTGCTCTGGTAAGGTTTATTATGAGTATCGTTATGTTATTGGTCCAGCAGAGAGTGCTTCCTTAGTGAACACAGGGTTCATTGACTGGAACCGCTTGAGGAAGTAAGTTACTAAATTCTCTCAGCCGGAATAAGCTCTCAGCCACAAGTCTCAAGATGGTTCTTACGATGATACGTCTCGCTTTCAAGTCGTGCTGCGGCCAGAACGTCCAGAGTCTGTTTACTCTCTTAGACAACCTTGATGAAGCTGTCGCTGTAAAGTATTTACATTCAGGCTTCCACATAACTTGACGAACTTTGTATTTGCTGACAGGTAATAAGCTCCGCAACCTCAGGTAGCGAAGAAGCTTAAATCGACCAGCCGGTTGATTGCCTCGAATATAAGGTTTGGACACATATTCAGAGCACTTTTTATAGGCTGCATGTCTGGAACAAACTTCATTTCATTTCACCCCCCAATAGTAATGGCTCGGGTGACGGAGAAAAAAAAGCTTGTCGTGTCAGAACTGACGACACGTGAATGCCGACAGGAGCCAGCAGACCAATTGTAGGTGCAATGCTAGAGTTGGAGACCTAAATCTCTGCGGACCTACTACTGAGGTCCATACCATGAAAATGTGTATGGCTTTGCATCTGGGAAGGAGATTTCTAGAACCCTGGAAATGGAATCTCCGACAATCAGCGTATCAAGAAGGATGAAGTTTGAGTATATACTTTCTTCAAAGTGCTTCCATCTCATGTGACGTGGTCATTACCAAATCAAAATCCCCTCCATGCTCGCAAAAGGCGATGCCATGCTTGCAAATGCAAGGTCAAGCAAGGGCTTGAGGAACATGGTACTCTTTGCGAATCAAGTTGAAACTTGTCCAGATTATTCCAGACCCCTCTCGAACTATGAAAAGGCCCCTTGCCTCCTATGTTTCTCTTTTCCCGCTTTGAATACACTACAGCAATCAGCTCAAATCTACAAACTCGCGATCACTTAATTTTTGTATTCAAAGCTCGCTTCTCAGATACTCAATTACGTTCCGCGCTCGGTCTTAAGTGGCTACACACACAGAAAGACGCTGATACTGACTCATACTCTGGCTCTGTCTTCTGTCATCACTGTGATGAGGTTGTAGGAGGCTAAAAGAGGCTTCAGCCCCCAGCGCACAAAGGTAGAGAACACCAATAAACACATATGGGCAAGATATTCATTGCCCTCACTGTTGCCTAGGATCTTGGTAATTGATGCCTAAAGCTTATGACGCCTCAACGAGACATATCAAGCCAACACACTGAAAAATCCCATTTAACTTTAGCTTTTGTAACTATCGTGTGCCGGATTGGCCACCAGCGCCGTGAGGCGCCGGAGAGAACTCAACTTTCGATCAAGCAATGTTTGTTGACCCTGAACATGGACTGGAGCTCCTTTTTGAACAGAAAGGTGAAGTAGCTGTGAGATACCTGGAGTCATAGCTAGAATATTCATCACGACATTGGTTCGGATCTAGCAGATTCTGTAGATAAATAATATACTAAGTGCCAAATTGTGATAATTAGTCAAACTTCAACTGGCACGAATTCTACGCACAGGCTTGCTGTTGCTACCCGATCCAGTCCAATTGTTGACAGTATCGGACGTTTTATCATGTCAGGATCGTCGATGAGTAGGGCGACAACCCCAATATGAGAACGAAGTCATTAAAATTGGACTCTAGAGAGCGTAGTATGACCGGTGACTGTATTCTATACGGTCAAACCACACATATTGCGAATATTGACAGGTAGTTGGGTTGGCAACGAAGAACAGTATCCTAGGTTCAATATCACCATCCCTATCGACCTCGTTGAAGAAGCATGATACCATCCAACAAAGCAGCACAAACCACCCCCTCATTAAGATTCAGCGAGTCTATCGTAGGTAAACCTCAGCTCAGACCTATCAGAAGCGCACCTTCCTCTTGGGAACAAACGAGCCACGTTTATTCCCTATTTTCTTAGCCCTCCAACCGTCGTTCTTTATTGATGTCTTATACGCCGAGCCCCATTGCCTGTCCTTCTTGGCGGGATTCATACAATGGTTCCACTCTTTCATCTCAGCACCCGAGATGCCTGGTGCACTCTTGGCCACCCGAATATGTTCGTGCGGGACGGATCCACGGAGACTTTTGGGGAACGACCGCAGCACATCTTGGAAGTATTTGGGAGGTTTGCAGTTTCTAAAAATCTCGTTGGTATTTTGATCAGTATTTAGTATGGCGAGGCATGTACAGTAGTGGTTTATTGTTGTGACCCTAAAAGAAGGATACCGTAGTCACAGCGTTCCGAAAGTTTGAGATAATATGTTGAGCGCAATGAGGGATCAGGGTACAATAGACAAATGGCTTGAGGATCCGGGTCTGAGTGGTGAGTGAGGACGTCTGCGACAGCCTTCCTGATGGCTTCGTATGTGAGACTCAAACTCTACTTGGACAGATCAGCTTTCTGCCTCCACATCAGAGCTTCAACATTCTCAGAACCAAGGTATACCTTACAGTAACAAAATTCATTGGCTATCGCGCTTTTAACAGTGCAGTCTCATCTAACTATCTATTGGCTAACTATCTTCTCCTCCTCGTTGCTGGCAATTTCGCTTTATCCTCCTCTTTTATTGGCGGAAACATCTCAGTAAGGTTTGCCACACGTGTACCGTTCATAGGCTGTCCCAAAAACTTGGCCTCGGCGTCGAGCTTCTCGTAAAATGCCCCGGTCACCTTTTCATTGCGATAATCAAGACGATGACCGCATCGGTATGTCGTGACATCGTAAATGCTAGGGTTATCCTTGCAGCAGTAGCCCCAGCAGTCTGAGAACAACTCCATTGCCGGCACGTATGGCGACTCGCGATGGCTTTGCTCGATAATGTGCAGCATTGTTGGAATGCCGACTTCGTGGAAGACATCGAAGGACTTGAAGATGGGCGCGGCGATGATGTAGTCCTTGAAGAACTTGCGAGGGATGAAGTAGATATCACTCCAGCCGACACAAAACTCATTGATGTCAATTTTGAAGCCTAGGTCCAAATGATCTAGCTGGGCGCTGGCAAGTTGAGCTTTTAGATGGTAGTGGGGACCGCCCCATCCACCCCAGTCATAGCCCTTTGTGTCGTTCATGCAAGAGAACTGGGGTCCTACGGGCTTCATCTCAGGCCATGTCATGGGGAAGTAGATCTTGTTATGATCAATACCGCCCCAGGCCAGAGGATCGATCCAGGCGTCGAAGTGATAGTAAAAGAGGCCATCAATTTCAGGCTCCTGGTCGAGGATCAACTGCATTGTGTCGGCGACCTGCTGGTAGATGTGAAAGGTGAGGGTGCTCTGGTCATGGGTGATGTTGTGATATTCTGGCTTGCGTCCTTCAGCCTTCATCATATCGGGCATTGAGATGTGAATGTCGCGGAAGAAGGGCTTGTACTTCATCAGAGTTGGTATGCGCTCTGGGTGGACAGAGTTCCATCTGATGAAGGCCATGGTGTTTTTGAAAGGCGATGTGACGATCTTTGGAGCGTCGGCTTCTTGTGTTGTTGCCACCGCGACCGTGCTTGCGTCAGAGGGTGCAGTGGATATAGACTTGGTGGGGATGGCGACTTGGTACATCGCCAGAGCCATGACTGCCATGACCGTGATGAGAGTGTTGATGAAGATGAACAAAATCCTCTTGTTCTGAACAATGGCGCCAAGCTTAGAGAAGAAGCCTGTCTTGGGATCGGAGTCAGATTTTATGGTGGTGGGCTTTGGAGCAGGGTTCTCCATATAGAGCCAGGTAGCGACAAATATGATGAATGTTCCCGGAACGACGAGGAAGCTAAGAGATGTATCTGAGATGAGAGGAGCGAGGTAGAGCAGTATTCCGGTCGAGAATGCAGTTGCGAAACACTTGACGAGGGCGTCGGCATCTAGATGGAGAAACGTTGGTCAGCTTGCCATTCTTGGAGGATGGAGGGAGGCCTGTACTTACACTTATACACGGCAGTAATCGCGAGACCGATGAAGACATTGCTCATGATGACCAAGAAGGCGTGAATGCTTCCGTATCCTTGGAAGAATCCCGGCTCGTTGGAGCTTACGCACTTAATGGTGATATGGCAACAGAAGTTGACGATTGTACCAGAGGCGTACAAGATCATATTGTTGGCGTGCAGACTCGAATCATCTGCTTTGAGAAGAACTTGATTATAGACGCCCGACGAGGCGCTAAGAAAGACTTGGAAAAGAAGAAGGGCGTATGTGTCGAGAGGATAGAGGGCGCCTTTACCGGGCTGGTATTGTGTGACGATGAGGCCACTGAGCTGTAAGGAATCATTTGTCAGTTGTGGATTCTCGAGATGATCGGGGTTGAGCCGTACCTGCATAGCGATTGCCATCCATTGTGTCTTGGACACCTGCTGATTGAGAGTCGCAATCATGACCAAGGCTGTGATGAGCGTGACGCCGCTCTTTGTGAGCTGGATGGTGCCTGGGTCCGCCATCTTATAACTTAAGAAGAGCTGATAAAACATCATTAGCTCATACTACAAGCTTCGAGATGAGAGGAAACACTGACCGAGTTGTTTATAAGAATGTAAATGAGCGCCAGGTTGTAGAACCCAAATCGCACATCATTTCTAACCTCACCACGAACATACCCCCAAAACGTCCGCAGCCCAAAAGGCAGCGGGGCCGAAGAATGCCCCGAATCTCTTGACCCTTCATCCTCCGAGTCCAGCGCAGACGCATCCCCATCTTTATCCTGAATCTCCAAATCGCGATGATCATCCGCCAGCGACGCATACGCCGTATCCGAGCCTCTCGTCGAAGGCCCAACGCCCGTCTGCGCTCTGGTCCTACACTCGCGGTAGAAGAATATCGAAGAGAGTATCAATTTGAGAAACTCAGAGATGGTGATGGACCCCGATGGTGAAAAGGCATATGAACCACCGCTCTGCGCAGTCTTCATGATAACGCCGATGCCGACTTGGATACCGACGAGCCCCAGCGCCGCGATGTACGCTGCTCGTTGAGGGCTGCTGTTGCGCAGCGATAGCTTTCGTAGGAACGACATGTTGGTGTTTCTGCGCCGTCTAGATACTTGCGACGAAAGATTGACAGAACAGAAAAAGACGCAGTGGATGGTCAAGTTTAGTATCACTTTAACAAGTAGCTTACGCCTCTGCAAGCGTAACGATGCGATGTTCCTGCGTCGAGAACCACGCCACAGATATCAGCTCGCCGTCGTTCACATACTTGACGATACGCCACATTCCTCAGTCGTGCAATTTGGCGAATTGCGGTTGAGCACTAACCAGGAACAGGGACCCTGAGGCATGCTGTATTCGGTAGTGGGCGTTCCAAACGGGATTCTAGAGGGTTTAAGTGTTTAGGGCTGAAAGGTGTCACCGAGAAATGGGGTTTCCGTTGCCGGGACCCGGGGGCTGAAAGCTTGTTTTTCCATTTTGCCCCTGTTTGCGGCCAAGGGTCCAGAGACAGAAAACAAGGGTATTGTGTGAGGGATCTGCATTCAGATAATTGGGGGGAGATCCAGATTGCGGTATGTCGCGCCTGGATCATTCCATCATTCCCATGTATCTCTACTGGTGCAAGCTTTGTTAGTTACCTTAGTGTATCTTTGTGGCGCGCCGCTTTAGTGATCAAGCCCAATACGGACATCGTGGAAAGCTTCCAGTGGCAGGGCGCTTTAATAAAAGCAATTGCTACAGCAGCGCAATCATTGTCAAAGTAAGGAGCTCATCACGATTGTTGGGAACTGCAGCCACTCTACCATTACATTATTGTTGCTTGGTGATGCGTTTCATATGAATCGGTGCCACGCTGCTGTCTCATAATTTCTACAGGAGCCGCGTCAATCATACTATGAAAGTTCCCGCTCTAGACTAAATGCGGCGACAGGCATGCCAGTCCAATAAGTACTCCAACAACCCTTCCGACGAATATGTGATTGCCATGGTAGCTATCCAAGATCCAGACCGTTAATTTTACTTTCCATTCGCTAAACAAGATCCCGGAACGCCTTCCGTCGCGATACCTACTCGTGCATCTTTACCCCTACCATCAACTCAACATTCCTTTGCTGGGTTTCCGCTCCTGTGATGGAACTAACGCCAAACCTTGTGCATCCCGTCGAGAACGTTTTCTGGCGCGCGCCGAACCCGGTTTCGGTCGAGAGCTATGGCCACATGGGTTTGTGAATCGTTCTGGGCGGTTTATGGAGATAAGTCTGGAGCGAGTGGCGTGCCTCTCGAACGTCTCCGAGTGCGGTTTGGGGATTGAGATTCCAGCTGGATGGATGAAGGGAAGGAGACTAACTACTCCCGCACAAAAGCAGCCTTGGTGAAGGGCGATTTAAAGTGATTGATCACCTCGAGATTCGTTTCAGTCAATCCCCTCATTGTTAAACCCAGCCATAGTTTTACATCCTTCATCATGCCTCACATTCATGATAACGCTGTTACCAATGGCATTAATGGCCACTCAGATGACTATGAGCCTGTCAATGTCATCATCCCCATCGGCGGTATCGGCTCCCGCTTCGCCAAGGAGGGATACCGTTTCCCAAAGCCCCTCATCAACATTGTTGGACAGCCGATGCTCCTATGGTTGATCGACAATCTCAGCCTTCGCCCCAAAGACACTCTATGGATTGCTGTCAATGAGCAGATTGACCATGAGTTCAGAATTGGTCAGCTTGTCAGCAAGAACTTTCCAAAGGTTAACATGAAGCTGCTGTTGTTGAGACATCAAACGAAGGGTGCTAGTGAGACTGTCAGTACATCTCCAATCATGACCGCTGTCATTGTCTAACACTGTCTGCCCCGCTCCAGCTATACATGGTCACGCAGAGCATGACGAAGCAGCATCTGCAACATCGAACTGTATCTCTTGATTGCGATACGATTTATTGGAATGACATTCTGTCATCTGTGCGCAAGCTACCCAGCGGCCATGGCGGCTGCTTCTACTTCATCGACCAAGGCGACAAGCCCATCTTCTCTTACATCCAGACAGAAAACGAATCGTAAGTCGCCAGTCCCATCCCCACCTTACCTCCCGATGCTGACTGCTGTGGCTAGACCCGGTGCAGAACGAATCGTCGACATCCAAGAGAAGAAAGCAATCAGCAACAAAGCCAACACAGGAGCATACGTATTCCCCTCGGCCGCCGACCTCAAGATCTGGGCCGCCGAGAACCTCGACGTCAAACATCCTGATGGTGCTGAGGTCGGCGAGTACTATACCTCACAGGTCATCTCTATGATGGTCCAGAGCGGTGTGCCCTTCATCGGCTTGCCTCTCCAGAAGAAGGACTTTGCTGTCGTCGGTACCCCAGAGCAGCTGCAGGAGCTCCTTGCAGCCCTGAAGAAGGATAATCATAGCATGCCCGCTACGTTGAAGAAGCGCCGGTTCTGCTTCGACTTGGACATGACCCTCGTCGGAGTCCCTGCTGTCTCGGGTGATTACTCCACCTGTCCGCCCATCTCCAAGAATATTCGCCTCGTGCAGCAGCTGTACAAGGCCGGTCACTACATCATCATCGTAAGTACAACAGTCTCACCATCCAAGTTACATACTAAGATCCTCCCAGCAAACAGCGCGCAGAATGAAGACTCACTCCGGCAACCCCGGCAGAGTCCTCGCCGACGTCGGCCTCGTCACCTTCAAACAGCTCTCAGACTACGAGATTCCCTACCACGAGATCAACTTCGGCAAGCCCTACGCCGACGTGTACGTCGACGACCTAGCCGTCAACGCCAATCTCGACACCGCGCGTGAACTCGGCTGGATCCTCGACGAGCCTGAAGTCACACCCCGCCTCGGCCAAGTCCGTAGAAGTTCAGCCGAGGATGTCAAGAAGGCTGGTATGATTGCTGCGCGCGACTTCAACACTGTTCAGATCATCAGGGACAAGGTCATCAAGTCGAGTAAATCCGAGGCTATTCTCGGCGAGCTGTACTTTTACGCTCATATGCCGCCTACACTGTCTCGTATCTTCCCTGCTGTGTATAGCGTGGACTACATCCCTGCCACTTCAACCTACAGCATCACCATGGAGAACCGTCGTGGGCGCACATTCTCTCATCTTCTCGTCGGTCGCTCCATCACCAAAGGTCGGCTGACCAAATTCCTCGAGACTCTGCACACTATTCACACTGCACCAAACACCACTTCACAGCCTGTCATGGACGTCCCCGAAGCACTAGATGCCAAGTTTGCACCGAAGAGACCCGGTGATCATCCCATCAACATCTACGCCAACTACGGCACCAAGCTGCGAAGCAGGTACTTCCAGCACCGCGATCGCTACGACGCGCTGGGTCCACTAGCTGCCTCACTATTTGCGCGCCTGGATGAGTTTCTTGACACGTACGAGGCTGAAGAGAAGGGCGTTCACGCCAACGTCATCCACGGTGATCCAGTATTCAGCAACGCCATCATTTCAGATGACGAGCGAACCGTTAGCTTCATTGATGTACGATGCCAGCTAGAGAATTATCTCACTCCTGAGGGCGACATCAACTATGATCTTGGAAAGGTGCTGCAGTCGCTGTGCGGGTATGACTACATTCTCTTTATGAGCGCTAATAACTATGATCTCACGGGAGCTCTGGAGGATGATAAGCCGTTGTTGGATGAGGCGGATATTGAGCTGTTGAACGAGCTGCAGGAGCAATTCTTTGACTTTCTCAAGAATAACTATTCTGTGAGGCTACATCGAAAGACATTGTTCCGCGTCACGGCGTCTTTGTTCTTCAGTCTTATTCCTCTGCACCGCAAGGAGTTGGGAGCTGTATTTCTGCGCATGTGTAAGGAGACGTTGGACAAAGCAGGTGGTATTGGTTATTAAATCTGTCTAGAGCTTCATTAATGTATATATTTCCTGTTCAGTTCAAATCCATGGTCCTTTGATGAACGGGTGATTACACTGAAGCCCTTTCGTTATCTCGTCTTTCACATATCGTATACCAACACCTAATCAGCTATGTTTTAATGCTTAGCTGCTGAATGTGGACTGGGCATGAAAGACTAAAATTGAGTGGATTTATTTATGCATCACGTCCTTGATTAGAGGAGGAAGAAAACTGCAAACCTTGAGCATGAGGGATGAAAATAGCTAGGTAAATCTAGCCTAAGCTTGGGAGACTTTTCGCTAAGTTTATTTTAACACCCTATAGCAACGTCTGATGCTTTCTTGCTCCCTGAGGCTTGGGTTGATTAGATGTCTGTTTCTTAACAGCTGGTTTTCTGTAAATGATCACAGCTCCCTAGATCTAAGCCACTTTGCCAGAACCAATCGGCCGCTCACCCGGCTCGCTCTCAGGTTCGCTTCTGGGCCCACAATTTGGCCACCTTCGGACCGCCCATTTTAAAACGTTACGACATCCGAATCCTCGGTACGAACTTCCAAAATTGCATCCTCTTGATCCGTGGTTCTGGTGCCAAAAGCCCGCTACCCACGCCTCTAAGACGCGGAACGCCTCCAATTCTAGGCGGCACTGTATCAGGGTTGTGTCGATCGGCAGCTGATGACGTACTGTTTACCCGATGGCGCCGACATCACACAGAAAAGTCAGGACTGGCTGTTTCAACTGCAAGAAACGCCGCGTCAAGGTAAGCAGTCTCACCTATTCTATCGTCCTTGTACAGCATCGCCTTGGTTGCATCTCCATCCGTTTGTTCAAGGTTCGGTATCTGGACTCACAAGCGGGTATTTGCTCGTCGAGAATCATGTAGCTAACATCCTTGCTTGTCTTCTGGACAATAGTGCAGCGAGGGTAAACCGAGATGTAGAGCTTGTTCTCGCCGAAATGAGGACTGTCAGTACCCGCAGAATGTCACCGATGAGACTACATCACCATCGGACCGCTCGACTTTATTACCAGAGGGGCCTTCATCAGTCTCCGCCACATCCGGAGTTCTCTTTGACCTTCAGGACATGAAACTGCTCCGCCACTGGATCACATCGACCAGTCAGAAGATAGCAAAAGGCCCGGAGATATGCAACTTCTGGCATGATACAGCCACGACCGTTGCTCTTCAACATCCCTTTGTTCTCCAACAGGTTCTTAGCCTCGCTGCTTTACATGTCGCATACCTCAACCCAGCAGGGCAGTCTGAATACATAGTTATTGCTGCGGCACACCATACCAGATCTCTCCAAGGCTTCCAATCTGCTATCAGTCAGTGCAATGACGATATCGAAGAAGGATCTGGAATATTCCTATGGTCTTTGCTGAACCTGCTCTATGTATTTTCTATAATGGGTCGGTTCGGGCGCGATAGTGATACCACCATTGAAGATCGAAGGGCTCGCGTATTGGGTACAAATTGGATCCCTCTGACTCGAGGCATCACTTCCATCTTCCAAGGCGTCAAACCTGCCATCCACAGCGACACCTTTCAGGTCCTTAGACGGTTCGGCGGTTGCTGGGAAAATCTTGACCCCAAAAAGGTGCTGTGTGAGGAAGACAAGCATTTTGTTCCACTAGCAGAGATATGGGAGGACAACAATGATAAAGCAACATATGACGAGACTCTCAAAATCCTGCGGAAATGTTATGCCTTCACCAACTTATTTGAGACAAGGGATACCCAGCTCGAGATGACAAGCGAATGGACGAGTCACAATAGAGTTACCGGGCCTGTCGTATTCATATTGAAAACACCTGAACACTATTTCGAACTCCTCAGACAACGCCAGCCGGCGGCAATTGTGCTGTTTTCTTTTTTCGGAGCTTTAATGCACACCCTACAAGATTGCTGGGCGATGGAAGGATGGGGAAAGGATATTGTATCTGTGACTGATGACCTGCTAGGGGAGTATTGGAGACCGTGGATTTCGTGGCCCCTCCAAGTCGTGCAACTTGGTTGAATAACTTGAATGGTCAATTGACATGATCTAAATAAGGAATTAGAATCACTAGCAAATTTTGCAGGTAAACACAAAGCGCAATCATAATGTTCTAGTGTTGAGGGTGGTTATAATATGCAACGGTGACGCCATCATTCATTCGTATAATACCCTTGATGTACAAAGTAACCGAGGTGGTGCGAGAGCTACTGGATTTGTGGGTTCTTATGCGAGCTTTTGCGAGGTATTTTGTCCTTCTTGGTTAGCGTCAGCTCATGAGCGAGGATCCCCATCTCTGTTACCGAGAGCTAGTGTTAGTGCAACCTTATTCTGTCCTGGCTGTAAATTGGTCCACCGCACAAGTAGACCATGATATAGAAGCGGAATTTGTTCAAGAGAGTCTGGTCATGTCTTGGGAGACGATGGTCAGCTTCCGCCCTTTTCAATCCTTAAATAGCTCACTGCTACCTATTTTATCCCTTCTTCTATAAAGTCTTCCGCCCCAATATATAACCTCAAATCATTACCCCTCCACGATCGAAAGACGAAGAACCTTAAAGGCCACGCACGAAAATCGATACATGGTGCTTTCGAAGATGTCGAGCACAGCACATTGTACGGAACTCAGCCCGACATGCCCAGTCGAAGCGACAACGTACGGCTATGCGCCAGTCCTGGGCGCAAATGCAACCCTACTTGCTGTATTCATCATTTGCGCCATCATACAGCTAGTGGTAGGTACCTGGAAGCGAGTGTACTCCTACTCGTTTGCCGTTTTTTTCGGATGCGTTTTTGAGGCAGTTGGATATGCGGGGAGGTTAATGATGCACGAGAATCCATGGTCTGGCGCAGGTTTCAAGATACAGATTATCTGCCTCATTATCGCGCCATCATTCATCGCAGCCGGCATTTATCTAACTATGAAGCATTTCATCCGGTGCAACAACCCGGAGTACTCTTTCCTAAAACCTCAGCTCTATACGTGGATTTTTATAGGCTGCGACATTGGTTCGATCTTGTTGCAGGCTGCGGGAGGAGGGATTGCGGGTTCTGCTGGCTCAGATAATCAGCATTTACTGGACATCGGGAACAATGTCATGATCGCCGGTATTGCCTTCCAAGTCGTCACGATGGCTATCTGTGGTGCATTAGCCTTGGTCTATACTGCACGTCGATGGCGGCATAGGCACAGGCCTGCCGTCGCTAAATTTGACCAAACCACACAAGTCTTTATGTGTGCTGTGGTGTTCGCATACCTGGTTGTACTTGTTCGGTGTATATACCGGTATGTAATGTTTACCTCATCCTACCCATAGGGAAAGTACTAATTACGCGATGATTGCAGGCTACCTGAGATGGCCGGCGGCTGGGGAAACGAGCTGATGCAGAACGAGATGGAGTTTCTCATTCTAGACGGCTTGTGAGTTCCAGATCATGAAAAAGCTTGTGAACCCGAATCGCTGATCTTGATGACAGAATGGTTGCATTAGCTAGTGTCGCCTTGACGCTTGTTCATCCTGCCTTCTTCTTATCTGTTATGAGGACAACTCGCAGGGAGGAGAAGGCCTATTGCCTATCCTCACTTCCAAATAATACAGTCAACTCTAGTACTTAGGTACCAACAGTGGTAAGGTTTCGGCAAGTCCGGCTGGGAGTATATATTAGAAGTGTTAGGGTTATATGTACAGGCTCGAGGGCAGGTGATAAAATATCCAGACCTGTATCCTGAATGGAGAGAAGTTTGGGTAAGCTCGTTATAGTTAAGTAAGTCAATAGAAGGTTTACATTAATTTGGTATAGATTTACTAGACCTTAGAATACCAATTTCTCACCCATGCACATGAGTTCGCAAACACAGGAAGGTAAACGGTCAATCAACCTTTCAGACATCCTTTATCCTTTGGCCATTCAGTTCGGCTCTGAACTGGACGCTTTCATGGCCCATGGAACGCCGAAGAGTGCAGGCTCAGATCTCCAGCTGACGCATTCTCTTCAATTAACCCTACTTAGTTCTCGATTGTCGGTGATATTATTAGACGTGGGGCAGCCTGGTACGGTTAGCAAAATCGATAGTGTCCTCTTCTCGGCCTCTCACTGGGTTACCAAACACTAGTCCTTGAGTTAGTGGATGGCTACGAGATGCAATCTCCCGTCGTCGTCACTGCCTCGGGTCGCAACCCCTTTGGCAGAGAACAAATAAAACTCTCTCTGTCCGCAATTGCTGTTTTTTAGAATCTGATTTGTCACTCGCTTTGTCTTCCCGTCACTCGTTTAATCTCTGTAGGCAACATGCGTTTCGCCGTGTTTTGTGCAGCTGCTTTGGCGGCAAGTCCTGCCTTCGCTAGCGTCTGTAAGCCTCGGTCTTCAAGCGATTCAAGTCAGTAAAACTCTTTGCGATGAGACTGGTTGAACATGACTCATATCATTACAGCCACCACCACCACTGTCGAGTCTGCCACTTCAAACCTCCCGTCTGCCACGAGCACCGAGCTTCAGGCTACTGCAACGGGGCTCACGACAGCCACTTCCGCCGACCTTTCAGGCACCATCGAAATACCAACCTCAAATGATGGCTCCACGGCAGCAGCCACTACCCCGACAACTTCATCAGCAGAGACCACCGACCTCGAAGTATCCGTTGCTACAACCACGACCGCTGAAGTCACCACAAGCGAAGCAGCCTTCGAACCAATCCCTACCTTCGACGTTGTTGGAAAGGGCGCTCAAGTAGATGGTCAATATCTCCTCGGATACCAATCAGCTGGCTTCTTTGTTGGGTGGCAATACCCATCGACTAACTACCGTCTGACCTTTTCTATCGACTCAACGACCAACCGTGCTATAGACGTCAACGGAAACATCTTATGCATTCAATATGGAGAGGATGGGGATGCCAGCTTACTCAGGACTTGTAGTAACAATATGCTCAACCAGCCAGACTATGCCTCGGTTACCTGCGACCAAACGCGCGATCAGGAGCTTGACTGCTCTGTCCCTGCGAAAACCTGCACTCTTGACTTTGATACTTTGGAAACCACTTGTACTACGCTCACAGGGACATTCGATAACTTCTACACATACTCTGGGAGGCAGGACGGGATATTCTTGTCAATGGCGGGGGCCACTAATCCTGGCGCGAATTACCAGGCTGTCGTGCTTGGAATCACACCAAACGAGTCAAAATAAGACTGCAGTTAAATTGAGGAGCTGTATATATAACTCGCGGCAAGATGTAGAATATAAACCGCCACTCATTAGCCAGACAATATCTTGCATTAACTCGCTTATTGAACAAATGTTGAGAGAGTCTACAAAGGTCCATTGATTGCTAGACGATTGCATTCACCTCACGTCACGGAGAGGATCACCAAAGAATAGCCTCATCTTACTCAGATCAAGATCAGGGAAGAAACCTCCACCAAACTTGCGGGCGTTATCGCCAAGCGTAGATATGAGGCCCGCAGCAAAACGCCACTTGATCATGTCAGTATTCAAAATTCTCTATAACAGCATGAACCTCTTGACTTGCCTGTGGGACATTGTTACTCTTATCATGGTAGACCAGCCAGCGCTTAGTCTTTTCGTTGTTCAGACTGTATTGAAAGGAATTATCGACAGCGACGGTCAGATTGTCTCCCGATACACTCTTGCTTTTGAGAGAGTCAAGATAGGTCGCCTGTATAAATATGACGCTCTCTTCATTCCCTGGCATATGGTCAGTATGGCGAGTGCGTGATGGGAGATATGGTATTCTCACCTTGATCTCTATTGAGGAAAGGTACTGCATAGTACTGGGCCGTTTTTGCGCGGAAGCTTTGTTGCCATTCAACCTTGACCTCAGTCATGGTGAGCTGGTCAGCGGGGACAAAGATTTTGTTTCCCTGTTCGAGGACCATGTCGATAGACGTGCAACGTGATGTGACTTGTTGAATTTAAAAAGAAATTGGACGATAGACAATTACTGAAGGATAACTTGTGTATTGTGCGGAGTTTATGTAGGTTTGAAGCAGCGTATAAAAGAAGGCGACAAAATCCCCTGAAACTGGAAATCTTGGCTGGCTGACAGCTGAAACCAGAAAGGATAAATTACTTTTGGCTGGCTGATCATTGGTACTACTTACCAATCAGCTTTCCATGAGTGGAGAGTGGTCTTACCACGTGGTTGTCTGGAACTATTGAGGCCTTGGTCTCGATTCCAATGTCTCAGCCATATTGGAATTTAGCGTGTCTGGTCGCACCACTCGGTAGCAAGTGGCTTAGCTGAGGTGCGACACTAACTAATTGAAAGCTTTAGATGATTATTTGCGCGTTCATGATATTTCAAGGTTGGTTGGTGTTCAAACGATGGGAAGCTCTGGCATCGGATCTACACCACGAATCATCTCCTCAAATGGCAGTCATTTTTATAATCATGTGAGCCATCCCTGGATAGTCTTTTTCATTAACTAAGATATCACTATTTACCTCACAGAGTAGAGACTTCTGGAAGACACCGGCAACAACAACCAAAAGGCTATCCGGTTACTAGAGTGTCTATAGCAGTACCGTCTAGATCTGGAAATCGTCATGAAATCTGAGGTATGAAGCCTATATTACGTGCTCTCGAGGCTAGCATTCCGGTGCGCTGTTCATAGATGAGTGAGTACATGTAGCCAAGATTAGAAACTGATGACTAGCTAAGCCAAAGCGACCTTGGTTCTCAGGCAGTCCAAGTTTCCGGTTAGCCAGCCCGTTTTCGGTAATTAGGCTGTGGTGGTTTTGGTCTTGCTGAACCTCCATGGCTTAATCTTCCTCTCGAAAAGTTCATCGACCTCAGCTGCAGTGCGCCTAAAACATGTCAGTACAAATTGTTCAACATAGTGCTCAAGGTTCTGTTACTTACCCTGATGTGTCGGGAAGCAGAAGCCATGTGCCAATAAGGAAGGGCAGCCCGGCACCAGCGTAGAACCAGCCAGTCTTGAAGCCCCAGTTCCACTTGTTGGCGTTGACCATGTATGGAGTGAGCACATTCATGACGACTCCAGCAACGCAAGTGCATGCAGCACCAAAGCCAGCTGTATAAGGTCGAAGACGCAGAGAGGAGATCTCAGCTATGAAGCCCCAACCAGCAGCGCCGTTGGAGATCATTCCAACATCTGAAGAATGTCAGTATCACAGCACGACTATAGGACAGGGAAAGAGACTTACTCCAGAGGCATACGAACAGAACAAAGATGTTGGAAGTCGCCGTTGTTCTGGGGATCAGACCAAGAATTCCGATAACCACACAGGATGTCCATGAAAGCGTCGTGGCGTAGCATGAGATGCGGCGTCGTCCAATCTTATCAGCCACCAAAACAACGATCAATAGGGTGGTGATGTTGATGGAAGACGTGATACATTTGATGGTAAAAGGGTCAGCCAGACCGGCTTGCTGGAAGAAGTAGGTTCCGAAGGTTGCAAAAAGGGTAAGGCCGATGAATTGCTGTGTCAGGTTCGGCCACAGCGAGATGACAGTTCGCAGACCATCGATTCCACGAAAGATGGCATACCAGTGCTCCTTCTTCTGCTGGGCTGCAACCTCTCTTTCATGCTCAAAGGTCTGCACGATGATCTGATACTGAAGCTCTTCATCATAGTCGACGACGCCGCGGTTGAGCCTGAGCAGCTGCTTCTTGGCACGATCTGCATTACCACGACTGACGCACCAGGCTGGCGACTCTGGGAGGAAGACATAAATAAGACACATGATACCGATCTGAGCCCACTGCGTATAGATTGGTGTGAGCCAGATGTTGGGGTTCTTTCGGTTCAGTAGCTGCAGGGCGATATAGGCGAAGAAGGATCCGATAGTCCACCAGAGACTGTAGCACATAAGAAGACCTCCACGGATACGGGTAGGTGCGCACTCGGAGATGTAGACTGGCAGAGTCGACTGAAGAGAGCCAACGCCGACACCCGCGAGGAGCTTAGCTGCAAGCCAAACTGGCCAGGTCCTGGCTAAAGTCTCGCACAAGACACTACTGACAAGGACAGTCCAATAGGTCCACATAGCAGTCTTGCGGCCATATCTGTCGGATAGGAAAGGAATCGTCAACATGCCGATGATCTGACCGACAGACATGATGGAACTCCATCCAGCTAGGATAGGAGCAGTAAGGTATTCGTCTCCATCGGCGTTGGTCGCAGTGGCAAATTGATGAACGAAGCCCTTGTTGGCGATGATACTGCCGTTGATACTGGCTCAGATTAGTATGACATGTTCATGTCGTGAGAGAGATGAAGGCAACGTACCCGATCTGATATCCATCGGTCGCAGCGCTGAAAGCAGCTGCGAAACAATAGGCCGTAGCGACTTTGAAGACTTTGACGGTCTGCCACAGACTCAGGGACTCATATCCCGAAGAGAGGTGTCCTGTCTCGACCTTGACCTCGGATGCTTTAAAGGCTCGTTCGACGTGAAACTCGCCGACCTCATCATCGAGCTTGGAGGTATCAACTTCTTGTTTGGACTTGATGGAAGACATCTTGGGTGTTGTTGATGAATGATGAAGATGGATGAGTGATGTAGATCAACAGGCTGTCGGGTACATGCCTTTAAGTATTTTCGTCTGATCCGACAGATTGGATCCAATGTCTTTCCCCACGGGGTTGTCTTTGCACAAGATGTCGGGGATGAATACCGGGGGCGAAGGTCACGGACTGCAGCGAGTCTCGTGGCAGATGATAGAACGATGTGGGGTACAGTCTATAGGTAGCCTCAGCAGGCCATCAAACATGTTGCATAGCTCTGGTTAATATTTTAGCCGTTTAGAGCAGTTGAGCTATTGGTGATGTGAAGGCTCAAATGCAAGCTTCATGGCTGCAATGTTTTTCCAGCTGGACCTTCTCGTAGAACTAGTGCAAAAATTATTGAAGCTTTTGCTTAGTGGCGGCTCTAGACTTCTGATGTTGTCAGATATGGGATTCACCTCGGGGAGCCTCCCCGGGACCTCTTCTCAGGTTGGGCTCTGCTGATTGGCTGGCGAGGTTCCGACTGGTCGGGGAGTCTCCCCGACAACCAATCATATTCAGATAAGTGAGGTGGCATCAACTCAATCTTCAGAGCCATGACAGTTAATCTTTTATCAACCTCGGTGTATCTTAGAACGAGAATCGCTGTCTTCGGGCTATCTCGATTAATTATTGTTTTCTTCCTCGACTATTCTCGAGTTCGTTTCGCTCAGATACGTTGGCTATCTAACACCTATCTTCTCAAGGCAACATGGTCCAGGAAACAAGCAGTTCCCAGCTCGCAGTAACCATGCCTCAAACCTTTGAACGCATCACGGACGACTTACTCCCTAAACTGCATCGATGTATCCGACTTCCTCAGAGGATAGTCAGATTCGAAAAAGCCAGCCCGTCATTCTTCGGCGTCGAGACTCACACTGTTGACCATGACATCAACGACCTCTCGTCCCTGACTTGGGGGAAAGGGTCCGACTTTATCCTAGACTTCGGTCTTCATATGGTTGGCTTTCTCTCATTTAACTTAGACTATGTCGGACAAAACATGGACGCTCCATGTCGACTGCGTCTCACGTTTGGCGAGTCGCCACTCGATGTGACGATGGATATGAACGATGTCAAGACCTGGATCAGCACCGCTTGGCTTCCCGACGAGATCGTCAATATCGACATATGTCCGCAGACAATAAGTCTCCCTCGCCGTTATTCCTTCCGTTACTTGCGCGTTCAAATCATCGATACCTCTCCCAAGTTCAAGGTATCGTTCTCTGAGATGCAATGCGAGTCAGTCAGCGCCGTCAGTCAAGACCATCAGTTCGAAGCGGTTGAGTTTCCAGATCCTCTACTACAGGACATCGACCACGTTTGCATTTCCACGTTGCGGGACTGCATGCAGACCGTATTTGAAGACGGCCCAAGACGAGATAGGAGGTTGTGGATTGGGGACCTCCGCCTACAAGCTCTGGCAAATTATAGCACGTTCCAGGACTTCGATCTTGTCAAGAGATGTCTTTTCCAGTTTGCAGCGGTCCGAAATGAGGACGGATCATTACCAGCCTGCATCTTCGAGAAGCCCACGTTGACGGCTTCAACAGACTACATCGCCGACTATGATGCTCTATTTGCCGATATTGTGTATGACTACGTGGAGGCTTCTGGGGACACAGACACCGGGCATCTCCTCTGGGAGACAGTCCTGGACTGTCCAAAGCGATTGCTGCGCAACCTCAACCCTACCTCTTATGTCCTCGAGGCCGAACGCAGCAAGCACTTTATTTTTCTCGACTGGGCAAAGGGTCTTGATAAGAGTGCGGGAGCACATGGATTGCTACTTTATTGCCTGAAAATCACGAATAAGCTCGCTGCACGACTAAATAAGGAGCCTCCGTACGACGAGCTGATACGCCAGATGACAGACGCTGCAAATGTATTCCTGAAGGAGGGTGTCTTTGTGTCTGGAGAATCACAGCAGGTTAGCTACGCCTCCGCCGCGTGGCTAGTTCTATGTGAAGCCTTCCCTCCAGAAACCGCCCGCAACGCTCTCCTCGCCACGCTTGCACATCCAGACGCTGTAAAGCCACTCACCCCATATCTATGGCACCACGTTTGCGACGCTCTCGCGACGCTTGGCTGTTATGAAGAATGCGTTGATCTAATTAAGTCATATTGGGGCGGTATGGTGGAGGCAGGGGCAGACACGTTCTGGGAATGTTATGATGCAGAGAATTGCATGGCGAGTCCTTATGGGGATGTACGGAATAATAGCTGGTGCCATGCCTGGAGCTGTACGCCGACATATATACTCAGGACAACACTACGGGAGACGGTCAAGGCGAGAGGCGTTGGTAAGGTTACGATGGGTGAGCTAGATCAGAGGTGGATCGAGAGGTCTTTGAGTGCTCGTATAGCATAGTACATTATAAGTTGAGGGTTTAGGCTGCAAAAAACGCTGACAGTCAAGGATACGTGACGAATATGATGCCATCCCAGTCGGGTTTGAAAGCTATTTTTCGTAAACCTAAGATCGTCAGCAACGCAACTCTTGCTCCAATTAAGAGAATCTCAAAGTAATGACGAGTACGTAGGGAATATCTTATCCTAGCTTACTAGAAACAGGTATTGAATAGAGAATATATACGCGTATAGGCCAATTATCTCCACAGACGTCTCACCCTAGCATATCTAGGGTAGGCCTTTTCTCGGCAAGAAATGAATGAATGACATCTACACTTAAGATTCCACCGCTAAGCCATATCGGACTAGCATGCCCAAGATCTTTTACTCCATTCATAAACCCTGCACACGCTCGGGGACAGCCCGAACTCTCAATCTGTTTGGCACCCTCTTCTTTCTCCAATAATGCAGCCTCAAGCCCCGATTCAAGATGATGCCAGCCACACAAACAAGAGAGTTCGCCTTGGCTCACAGCCGAATCCGACAGACAGGGACCAATCCGCGGCCAGCCAGCCAGCCCGAAGACGCGTTGCTGTGGCGTGCAAAGTGTGTCGCTCAAGAAAGACCAAGTGCGACAGCCGCTGGCCTGTTTGCAGCTATTGTGAGAAGAGCAACTCGGAGTGCCGATATGACGCTGTAGACCCGGTAGATCGACCCTTGTACGTTTTTACTTACCCTTTTTTGACTGCAAAACTGACCAGGATGTCTCGTCTGAAGGAGTCATGAGTTGGGCATGCGGATCTTGCAGGCCGTTCAGGACTTGGCCCAGGATGTGAAAGAACAACGGTCCTCGACCGTAGCCGATACACCCTCTCATGTCAACCAGCCAACAAGAAATAGTGAAGCTGACTCGTTGGTCAACTTGACTCCTACACCGCAGTCCATGTCAGCCCCCGAACGCCATTTAGAAAGATTTTCGGAAGGCCTCGATAATATCTTAACATGGGCCGTGTTTCCACAGGAGATCGAGCCTATACCCGTTGATGACGGGAGCCTGATGGCTATGCCTGACGAGCCCCCCCCAATAAGCTTCCCAGAGCTAAAGAGGTTGCAGAAATGCTATCTCAGTACTGTCCACAGCGTCAATCCCATTCTAGACGTCACCGTTCTCGACCAGTATGTTACAAAAGTTTCAGAAAATGGCTTGGACTGGACTACGCAGACATGTCTTGTTGCTCTCGTATGTGCCATCGGCGCATTGTGTCAGGACCCGCTTGTCGAAACACCAAAGAGCCATCATAGCTGGGATCTTGAGCAGAACACCGATATTGCTTATAGGTATTGGAGCGTCGCGTGTAAGAGGCTTGGACGAGCCATGAGTCATAATACACTGGAATCAGCCCAGTGCTTGTGTTTGGCAGGGTAAGGCGAAAGAAATACCCTTTACAGCTCTCGAATCTACACCAAAGCAAGAAAACTGACCTAAGGTGCAGAATCTGGTTCATGTGTAATCTACAGCCACTCGAGGCCTGGAGATATTTCGCCATGGCGGGAAATTCCTGCTACTCTGCGATGTGGGCTAGGTAAGACATACACAGATCATCAACCGCAATGCGCATACTCACATAGCCCATAGGGAACCCCCTACACCTGCTGGGCCACAGAATTCCCCTTCCAGCCCACATGCAATCAAGCAAAGCATCTTCTACACCGCATATAAATCAGAAGTGTAAGTTAGTAGCCGTATCTGTATGTCCAATGTCTAACAAATCTGATCGCATATAGTGAGATCCGTTACGAGATATCTAGCTTGCCCGGCTCGATGCTGGAACACATCGAGGATCGCCTTACGTTTCCGTCACCGCCAGCAGCGAATTGCCTGTTCGATGAGACTATAGCTTGGTATTACTTCCTCGCAGACATCGCCGCCCGGCATTTGATCAACCGCATCATCGACGCCAAGGTCGAGATCTCTGCGTGTCCCAGCGAAGCACAAGCCAGGTCTTTACTCCGATCATACGAGGTTTTTGGCTCACAGCTGCAAGACTGGTATCTATCCCTACCGCCGGAGATATCGTTCCCGCCGCCTGATGCGACTATCTCACCCGAGACGAATATCTACAAAAGAATCCTCCGTTCGCGGTATCTCTTTATTAAGGAGCTTCTGTGTCGGCCGTTCGTACGACTGTGTCTCAACTACGAGCTTGAACTCCCCAATGCTCTGGATGATGAGATTGTCAGTATAGCCTCCCTTGGCCTGCAGTATTGTGCCTGGAGACTAAAGGCTGTGGATCGAATGAATAAGCTTGACCATGGACTGTGGATATGGATTCGGAATAGTACAGCTTGTTCCATGATACTCATTGGTGCTGCTCGGAGCCGCCAATTCCGGTCCAGCACCGTTTCTGGGAGACTGCTTCTTCCTGAAGACTGGCGTGAAACTGTTGTTGCTTTCTTGCATGGACTTGAGAAATATTCTCACGAAACGAGAGGTGGCGTAGCTTCATGCTATCGACTTGTGGCGTGGGGTCTTGACTGGTTTCAGCCAAGCTCACCAGATATCGTTTAAGAATTATAATTCCTTTAAATCAGGCATCTTAGTCTAGCTGATACTTTGCTCCTGTTCTTAGGCGTTCCCCGTACTTGTAAGATATGACAATCATGCTGATCATAGCCAACGACACACCGGCAAGTAATGTATTTCCCCATCCCTGCCCGATCGCATCAAACATCTTTGGGCCAGCAAGAGGCAAAAGCGCACCTCCAATACTCCTAAGAACAGTATTTGCCGCAGTAGCACTGGCAGCATAAGTAGGGAACGCGTCAACCAAGTATGTGCTCACAGATGTGAACACGGTGATCATCCCAAAACCAATCATAAACGTGCCGATGACAGGCACAAACCAGAAGACTCGGTACTCGGTTGTCCATCCATATATCAATAGTCCAACGGGGATGATTCCACTGCACGGGATCATAAGGGGTAGACGATACTCGGGCTTGAGTTCGCCTCCTTTTGCCATGCGCCTCAATATCGGATCTGACACCATGCCGAAGAGTACAAGTCCTACAATTTGACCGCATCCGAAGCCGAGATAGATAAGGCCAACGTTGGTGACTATGCCGTATTTCGTCTTGAATGTTTCCGAGACTGTCGTGAATAGCAGGTATAAAGTTCCGTAGGCGATCGCGGTTAAAAATGAGAGACCGAAGACAATCGGTGAGAGGAAGAGCATCTTCAATGGGCGGGCCAAACTTCTCTTGATGATCTGTCCGTGCGCCATGGTAGGCGAAAGGTCTGTCGTGTCACGCTCCTTTTGCAGTTTTTGAAGTTTCTTTCTCTGAAGGGTTGGAGGATGAGTCTCCTTTTGGACGAAGGCGCAAACGATGAGCACAGCTCCGGTCTGTAATAACATATCAGTACAACCGGGACATTGAAACATCATGTACGAGGTTCCCTACCATTATAATAAGGAGCCAGAAATTCCACCTCCAACCTAGAGCTCTCGACACATACGCACCAACAGCGGGCCCAAGACTCGGGCCCAGCAAAACAGGCATATTCCAAATAGCCATAGCTCGACCACGCTCCTCCTGAGAGAAACAATCTGCAACGCTCGCAGGTCCAATAGTCAACGGACACGCGCCCGCCAAGCCAGTCAGGAGACGGAAGATTATGAGCATGGGCATATTGATCGACAGAGCGCATGCTACGTTCGTGAGCAGGAAAGTGACCATGCAGATGCGGTATACGGGGAGGCGGCCGTAGATCTCGCTGAGAGGTGCGAGGAAGAGAGGACCGAAGGCATAGCCGAGGAGGTAGATTGATACCATGAATGAACCTATGTTGGGATTGGTTTCGTGCATTTCGTCCATGATGGGCTGGATTGCTGGTGCGATCATGGATGATGCAAAGGGGCTGTTGCGACATGTCAACTGAGTGGAGTAGACTTGGGCGCTTTGATGAGAGCACGTACGTCAAGAGCGTTAAGATAGATACTATCATGATATTGGTCCATTTCTTGGACTTGAGCCAATTCAACGGCATATCTGAGTCATCTGGACCATCCGAATCGAGGCATTGACTGAGAGTCTGAGGTGAGCCCTCGCGTTCGACCTTTTCTTTCATGTTTGATGCGTGAGGGAGAGTTTCCTGCGACGTTGATTCGATGTTGTTGGCCATGTCTAGATTGACCGCGAGGTCGATGGTCAGAGCATGGATGACATCGTTCGATGGACTACAGTCATATATAATAGCTCATTGAGATTTAAGAGATGAGAAGAACCAAGATGCGAAGCCAACTGCTGGTTGACTGTCTCTACGGGATCACCATCGGGATCACTGCGTTAAATCCGTCGGCGGAGCTCCCCGATACAGAACCCCACTTAGGCACTCGCCCGGCGACCTGTCAGCAGGTTGCATACGCTAACAAGGGTTGCCCCAGAGCCCGAAGCTCAATGTCGTTAGTGTCCCGGAGTGCTTCCCTGGTGGCTCGTTTCTACGGTGCTAAAAGATGAGAGCAAGGAAGCCATCAGTTTCCCGAGTCTTGAAGTATCAATCAACCAATTAGTGTAGAAAGTTGTTTTCTTAACTACGTGATGAACACAACCCAATGCCATTATCAGATTCATGAACACAAAATGAATGCTTCCAAGTTCTGAGAGCTTAGCCAGTGTAACGTATGATATGAACCACTTCTGATACTATTTAATATACCCCTCAAAGTCCACTCCATCTCGTAGTTTCCTCTACATGCAGATCCCCCTCCAGCAAAATCTTGTTACTACTCGATCCTACCAACACGCTATACACGCCTTTCTCACTCACCCAGCAATGCAACTCCTCATCCCAGAATGATGTAGTGAATCTATCCAATGGAATTTCTACCCTCTGAGTCTCACCAGGTTGCAAAAAGGATTTCTTGAAACCTTTCAACTCTTTTTTAGGCCTCTGGATTGAGGATGTAGCCTCGTCGGCGGCGATGTAAAGCTGAGATACTTCTGCTCCGGCGACGAAACCAGAATTGGTGATCTCGAAGCTCACGTGCGAGGATGTAACGTGCAGGTTGTCGTAGGTAAATGTGGTATAAGATAGACCGTGTCTGTGAATGTTAGTTAGCTTGCCCTCCAGAGTCTTGTCAAGTCCACTCACCCAAAAGGATAAAGCACGTCGCGCTCGACCTTTTCATAGTACCGATATCCAACGTAAATATCTTCACCATAGATAACACGTCCCCTCTCGCTACCAAAGTTCAAAAAGGTTGGCGTGTCTTGTATACGGCGTGGAAACGAAAGCGGGAGTTTTCCACTCGGGCAGATTGCTCCGAACAGAACATCAGCAATGCCGTTTCCAGTCTCGTTTCCAGCTAACCAAGCATGTACGTGAGTCTTTGCACTCTCAGCCCAGAGCATGTTGAACGGAGTCCCGCTCTGCGTCACCACTATCGCATCTGGAACCGCTGCTAAAATGGCTGACGCAAGACGAGGTAGTGACCCAGGAAGATCCATGTGAGGCCTGTCAAAGCCCTCAGATTCTTGGTCCCTCGTCATCCCAACACACAGAATAGTCACATCTGACTGCAGCGCTGCGGATACGGCTTTCTGGATGCCGACTTCAGGGTCAACTGCACTCACCAGACCAACTCTTCCCGCACCACCGCCAAAGTTGACCACGCCTGGCTTGATGAGCTTGGATGATGGTGCGCTCTCATACTCAATGGTGATGCGGTACTCCTGACCTTGCACAAGATGTATCTGGGCCTTTTCCTCAATCGTTCCTTTACCGAAGAAGAATGTCCCTCCTCTCTGCACGAGACTGTTATCGATCAACAGTCGTCCGTCAACATAGAGTCGCGCAGAGCCATATACTGCCAGGCCGAATTCAAACAGTCCTGACTCTTGAATGACAAGATCACCTTCTACAGTCGCGTAGAAGAGCTTGTCTAGTTTTGGATTTGAGTAGCCCATGAGTTGCCAAGATGAGTCGGGTAGATGGCTCTCGTCGATGATTTCACGGTCGGGTACACCGGGGCTCTGGCTGTAGAAGCGCATTCGCATACCTGGTGCTCCCTCAGGCGTGGTGATCATATCACCCTGTAGGAGAGGATTCCACCCATTTGCTGAAGCTCCAATCTCGTATCGTACATCTACATCTGGCGGGAGTTGGGCCACGATGCCGTCGTAGGGAGAAACAGTGTAGTACGGCTGAAGATAGGCAGAGCCGCCTCCGCAGAATGAAGTGCTCTTCATATTTGGTCCGATCAACGCAATGCTTTTGAAGGGTCGCTTGAGGGGTAGTTGATTGCTTTCGTTCTTTAGTAAGATAACGCTGTCGCCGGCGAGCTTTCGGTTGAGCTGCCTGTCTTCTGGATAGTCGCGTCCTCCCTCCTCAGCAGCAACAGAGACCTTTGCGCATCTCTGGACGAACTCGAGAACGTTCCGCGCGCGAGTATCTATAGTTGCGCGAGGCACCTTTCGGGTCGACACGGCGAGGTCGAGAAGTTGACCGCGTTGTCGCGATGGTCCTGGCATCTCAAGATCCAGTCCTGCATTGATGGCTTCAGTAGTGGAATAGGTTCCGAACCTAGAGTGAGGAATAAATGTTAGCATTGGCGATAGTCAAGATGATAGAGGGTTTCTGTATACCAGTCGCTCATGATCAGGCCCTTCCATTGCCACTCTTCGCGGAGCAAAGTGTCAAGGAAGTCTCTGTTTTCTGAAACATGTTTGCCATTGACTTTATTGTAACAAGCCATGACACCGCCCGGCGCGGCATCCTTAAGCGCAATCTGGAAAGGAAGCATATGAATCTCCCTCAAGGCACGCTCACTGGCAACCACGTTGACACCAACTCTTTCATGTTCCTGATCATTCGCAAGCCAATGTTTGATAATCGACACAACGCCCGTGGACTGCACACCTTTGATATAAGCAGCAGCCAGTTTGCCTGTTGCATAAGGGTCCTCTGCCATTGACTCGAAGCCACGACCACCAAGAGGAGAGCGCTGTATACACACTGTAGGACCGAGCCAGCAGTGAGCGCCCTTTGCTATGCACTCGTTGCCTATCAGTATGCCTGCCTTGTATAGCAGATCCTGGTCCCAGGTGGCTGCTAGACCGGTGCCGCAAGGAAGGCATGCTGCTGGTACGCCGTCGACGAATTTGGTTCCTCGAACGCCATTTGGCCCGTCGCTTACACGCACGGATGGAACGTTGAATGCTGGGAGGGGGTTCGTGTGCCAGAAGTCTCGGCCTGAGGGAAACACGAGCCAAGTTAGCAAGTCGAGTCGCCTGGGGCTGGGGAGGAGGATGTGAGACTGTTACTCACCAGAGAGCAGAGATATTTTCTCAGAGACAGATGCGTTTTGGATGACATGTTCGACACTAAAACAGCTGGGCACGTCATCGTGGGTCGTTCGTTTCAAAACCATGATCGTCTAAAGACGCGCGTGTTGGGACGATAGAATAACTCAAGGATACACAATGCCTAAAACGGGCTAAGGCAGTTACATACCCAACTTATATATCTTGTGAAGGATAAACATTAATGGAGTAATGCGTGCAAGACTTCGGGGATGACCCCGATGGAGTCAATCAGTGGGGGAGTATCGGGGAGCCTCCCCGATCAGCCAAGACACATATGGCAAAGATGATTAACCGAGAAGCGATCCTAGCACTACCCCTTCTAACAGCTCTTTCAGGTTAGAACATCCACCATTCGGCTCATCAAGATACTGCCGAACCGACGCTGCACCCCGCGTGACCGCATCCTTCCAAGTCTCAGGCAGCGTCACACTCTGCACGAGTTGAAAGGCCTCATCCTCCTCTGCCTGGCGCTGCGCCTTGTCAACAGCAGCCAAGATGAGGGCAGCACTTGTCGCAACGCGAATACCGTACCACGTCCCCTGATGTCGATGTCCCGCGACCTGATCGAGTTTCAAGAAGCAGAACCGTATACATTGCGAAGCGTACGAGCTGATTATGCCATGTAGCGAAGCATCCATCACATTCGCCAACTGGTCCACGCAGAGCCTTACGAAAGGTCGTGAGACTAACTCGCAGAGGGATATGTACCTATGCCGCAGAATAAAGACCATGGGGTCGGAAATAGCATCCGCGGTGTAGCCTTGAGGAGTGTCGAAGTGGAAGATGGGTGGGAGAGATGAGTGCCAGTCTGATATCTGCGACTGCATCATCTCTGTCTGTGAAATCATGCGGCGCACGTGTCTCTCACTAGGAGCCTCAGGCGCCTCCGAGTTCATCTGCATAAGGCGATTAATCACGTGTCGTGCAGCGATCTCGCTGAGGTAGTAGTACCAGCTTCGCTCTCTGTCGTTGGCATCAGGATGAGAGGCGAAATCCGGAGGCTGGGGAAACGCGAGTGGCAAATAGGCATTGTCGAGGATCGGTGGAGTCGGTAGTGGGAGTTCTAGCCTCAGCTCGCATTCAGACTTCCAGATCGTAAAGCACAGAGCCTGCATAAGGGTGAACTCGTTGGAGCATTCATCGTGAGTCGACAGTTCCCCGTATGTCAAGCTAAGGGTATGCCAGGCCGCGCCGGCTAGATTGAAGTGCTTCCAGGCTTCGAGGGGCTCTAGGCGATGCATATACCATATTCCTGCGAGGCATAAGCACTGGACAGCCTGCACGGTGTTCTGAGCTGACGCATAGCCAAGACGTTTCACAGCCACGCTCCAGAACTGCATCGATAGTTCTATCTGGGTCTTCTTTTCAGGCGTGACCTCAGGGCTGCTGGACATCTCTGTATGCGAGTCTGTTATGGCAGCGTTGGCACATACCAAAGCCACGAGGCATGCACCAGTAGACCAGTCGAACCCATTCTCAGCGACATGTATCATCATATGATGCAGCTCGTCAAGATCTAAGAAGGGATTCTTGGTGTGCAGAGCTTCAATGTACTTAGTCTCCAGCCATGCGAGCTGAGGATAGCTTGTGTCTGGAACAGGGTAATTGACTAGACCTGGGGAAGTGTTGTGGGCGAATAGACAAGCGTTTGGCCGATCTGCGGCGAATATCTTCCAGCTGAGTATTGACTCGACGCCCTGTGGTCGCACAACAACATTTTGCGGTACAGCCCAGTTGTCAAGATTCGGCGGACGCACCGACGATGAGAGAGAGTCGGCTGTTTGCGCAGGCGATGGGTGCGGCGAGTGCTGATTCTCGACTATTTGGGTCAAGTGGTGAATCGCCTGTAGGATCTCAGCTCCACTGACTGAGCTGCTTGAGTTAGTAAGACCAGGTCAAGAGAGCAGACACTTGCACGCATGACACCTACCCTGGATCCTCGTCTACTGGATAGACGCAGGCTAAACGGCGCTTGAGGCAGAAGCCACATGTTGGCCTCCGATTGTCGCATCTGGTTTTTCGGGCGCGGCACTTCTGACATGCCGTGACGCCCCGGGATTTGGGGAAGGGGAAGGGTACCTGAGCTACCCCGGATGAAGAGCCGTCTGCCATTACCACCGATCGCAAGCGACGGCAGGACGGAGGAGATGGGAAGGTTGTGTTGTGTTGATTGTGAGTGTAGGGTCGGGGAGGGCCGATGGTCATGATTTATGGTCTGCATACCAGGGCTAGAAATTAATCGGAGTGGGGCCCCGACAGCATTATTAGAGCACGCATAGCACTGTCACCGTAAGATAGCTTAGGTCAGTGAGTCTAGATCGTTCTGTAGTCAACCCCGCAGCTGAACTGCGTCCCATCTAACTACCTAAGCTTGAATTATGTTAGATCTGGGGTCGCATCTTCGACCAATCCCCAGATTCTCGGACAGCCCATCTAGTCTAAACCCTATGAGGAGCCACGGGTGATCCAATCACGACCCGGCTTCACCATCAAACTCTGCTCACCCACACACAAGGCATCGTGGACGTCCGTTACCAACAAAAACAACATTTCAACATCAATGCTTCGTGTCCGAATGACTATAAGTAGACGACGGTCACCTTGCGATTTCTTAGGACCACCATAAGCCAGCACTATCATCACAACCTCCTCTATCTCAACTGCATCGCTATACTCATTATGGGCTGTTTCAAGAATAAAGCCGAGAACAAAGATGCCGCAGAGAATACTGTCGGGCCTGAGCTCTTAAAGGTAACCTCTTATTATTTCTACTCCATTGGTTCTTCAACGTGACAAGTGCTGACTGGCCCAAGGTTCTCCCCCAGACAGACCTTCCTTGGTATCGGACAAAGCACCTTGTTCTTCTTAACCTGATGCTTCTCGTCCCCTTGCTCAGCTCCTCCGCTGTAGGCTACGATGGTCAGTCTTTGCCTGCTTGTCTCATAAACCTGCATCAACTTACTAGGTTTTCATGGCAGGATCCATGATGAACGGTCTGTAGACACTCCCGCAGTGGCGAAACTTCTTCAACAACCCGCCTCCTCCCCTCCTCGGCGCCATCAACGCAGTCTACCCCGTCTGCAAGATTCTCGGCTTGGTGCCAGCAAGTACCATCTCAGACAAATTCGGACGCAAGGTGCCCATATACATTGGCCTCGTGTCGCTTGTAATCGGGCCCGCAATCCAAGCAGCATCGATCAATCTTCCCATGTTCATAGTCTCGAGAGGTCTCATAGGCTTCGCTACGGTCTTTCCCCAGGTCGCGTGCCCGATCCTTGTTTCCGAGCTGTCCTACCCTACCCATCGAGGTAAAATGACTGCGTTGTACAACACCTTTTTCTACTTTGGTGCTATTGCGGCCGCTTGGATCACCTACGGTACTTTCAAAATGCAGTCGACCTGGGCTTGGAGATGTCCCTCGGCTCTGCAAGCAGCTATTCCGTTTCTTCAGCTCATATTCATCTACTGGGTTCCTGAGTCTCCTCGGTAAGTAGCAGCATATCACGAAGCCATCCATGACTCACTGACAGACATGCGTAACAGGTGGCTCATTGCCAACGGCAGAAAAGACCAAGCCATCGCGATTCTTACCAAACTTCATGCAGGCGGACAAGAGAATTCTCCACTTGTGGAGTTCGAAATCATCGAGATCGAAAACGCCCTAGCGCTCGAACGAAGCCAAGAATCATCAGCATCGTGGATAACCCTGGTCAAAACGGCTCCTATGCGCAGACGTACCCTCATTGCAGCTATCCTGGGCTTCTTCAGTCAGTGGAACGGCATTGGCGTTGTCACCTATTACCTATCTCTAGTGCTCAACACAATCGGGATCACGGCCGCCAAAGACCAGGTTCTGATCAACGGCCTGCTTCAGCTCTTCAACTTTGCCGCGGCTGTTTTTGCTGGCGCTTTGATGGTTGACAGGTTTGGACGGCGAAGGCTATTCCTAGTTGCTACGTCAGGGCTTTGCCTTAGCTACGTGGCTTGGACAGCACTCACGAGCTATTTCATTAGGAGCCACGACGAATCAGCTGGTCGAAGTGTGGTCGCATTCATTTTTATCGCCTTCTTCTTTTACGATATCGCTTGGATACCGCTTCCTCTGGCATACACCGTTGAGATCTTCCCTTTTTTGACTCGCAGCAGAGGTTTGACCACTGCGCTCACATCTTCCTACATTGGCCTCATTAGTGCTCAGCTGATTAACCCTGTCGGCTTGGCTGCTCTTGGCTGGAAGTATTACATCGTTTTCTGCTGCATCCTGGCTTGTCTTATTGTAGTCATATACTTCTTGTTTCCGGAGACTAAGGGCCGCAGTCTAGAACAGATTACGGAGCTCTTTGAGGGCAGAAGTGTCACTGTGGATGCAGAGGAGATTATAAGCAAAGGAAAGGTTGGGGTTGTGTATGAGATTGAGACACCAAACAAAGTCTAGGGCGAAAAGCTTGCGGAGCCTTTTGTACTTCTGTTAAGGCTCTTGCAGTTAGCTAGAGGGGGAGAAGAAGACGAAGCTCATAGGAGTAACCAAGGTTTTCTTGAAAGATATATCGTACTACCTAGTCAACCATTCTCGACAATCCACTTCTCGCCGAAGGGACCTCTGGAGTCCCAGACACAATTCTCCATCTGGGTTCAACTTGACCTGGTATCGCGAGAATCACCAGTGCTGTGGTTATGATTGCCGAGATATGATGTACTGTGTTTGAAATGGCACAATTGTATTCAGCCATCACGCCAGAAAGCACGAGGTAAAGGTTGGATGATGAAGATTTCGAAGTTCATGGCATTCTATTTCTATATAGTGCGCCGAATAAGCATTTTGGCAGACTCATGCAAGACTTCGGGGTCACCCCGATGGAGCCGATGGCCTTGTCAGGATTCCTGAGCAACCAAATAGATATGTCCAGTGTAAGGCATCCAAGGTTCTACTATCTTATGTATATGTCACTTGAAGTCCATAAAGTGAAAGCCTTTGATGAGAGAAACGCATCTGGAAGCCGATTTAGGCACACGAAACATGGCTGCCCAAGATCAATTTATGTATCTAGCCACTAGAGCAGTTCTCGGTGGAGCACTATGGGAAAGACAGAGCGCGGCGCAATGCCTTGAGATGTAAATATTCATTGTATCTTATCATGATGTTAGTGAACTTTCTGTATAAATATGCAAGAAAGCTTACTGAGAAAATGTCTCCTTCTGTGCATATAGTTGTATTTCTTCGTAGGTGAGCAACCGTTGGCATGTTTGAGACGGACAACGGATGTTGTCACAGGCGCTTTTGTCTAGTTGCTCCCACTGGGATCCAATATGTTTCTGTAAGCAAGAAGTGCAGAAATCGATTGTATGTTTGCATCTTGCACGCAATATCTTGGGGAATCGTGAGATCTTCCATATCCAATCACCATCGAATTCAATACAGACTTCTATCCATTCATCGACAGCATCGTACGACACGTTATAGATAGACTCAGTACAGATGACGCACTCAATGGGAGTCTTCTCGGTCCGGAGTAATTGTGTGAAGATAGGGACCTGCAATGTCTTCCGACCTTGATCGATGTTATATAGTTCAACATGGTTGAAGTCTGCCTTTGGCGGCGATCCAACTTCGCTTCGAGTTGGACACCTATATCTCTGGTCAAAGGGCGAATGCATCAAGCCAATTTTTATAAGCTTGAAATGCAGGCGTGCTGCCACCTTTCTGGCTTTTGATGTGAGTCGGGGTTCAACAAAATAAAGGGTTTGCATTAGCTGCAGAATCGTGTCATAACTGTCAAGGATTAGTTATTTTGTTGCTTCCAGACTGTTGACTGCAGCTTACATTCTGATCACCGAGAATTCAGCCTTTTCATTCCCTAGGTACTGTAATACCTGCAACAAAGAGCTGCGATCATTTATGTGAACTCCTGCAGGAGAGCAGCCACAAGGACACGGCAAGTATATCTCTAAGCCTTGAGCTTTCCACCAAGTCTCTCTTAATCGTGCTAAAGATGAGAAAATTGATTTGAGAAAGCAGGCTGAGCAGACAGGATTGTCGCACCCCAACCTGAGGTCCCTCTCGATAAATTCGTTGAGAGGCCTAGGCTTGGAGAAGCCAACAGCTTGCCTAAATCTGACTTTCTGGCACACACAGCAGGTGACGAGTGTCAGCGACTGCAGAGCTTCGGTACCAAGCCAGTCTTCGATCTTGTTGTAAATATAGAGAGCTTCATCAGCACTCATCGGCCTATCGAGGGTCGCTTTGAGGTCCCTAGCCATTTGACTTTGAATGGGCATGGAGGGATGAGAGTATTTTCCGGTTGAAAGCCGCGGGCTTAGTAATTTGTTCACGATGATGGATCTGGGCGTGGCCAGTGATATCTTTGGCTGCTTCAGCTGCAAAATCTGACGTTGAAGCTCATTAACAGCATGTGCCATAGCCTTCGCATCATTGAGAGCATTCTGCAACTCTTGATTTGAAGTTAAGACAGTTGATCGAAGAGAGACTGATTCGTTCATCCTATCGTAATTCCTAGAAATCAGTAGCTTATTCTGACTAATTAGATTACTGACAGTTTCTTGAAGGCATTCAATTTGCTTTTCTTGGCTGCAAAAAATGGTCGCCATATCGCCTTCAGACCGTTCCTCGAAGACGTGGTTATTGAACTCGAGTTTTGTTGCATCGGCTTGGTTGTTCGAAATTGATTCCGTGGGCAGGCGGTTTTTGTCCTGTATTTCGAGGCATTCTTTAGGTTGTTGCCCTTGAGTATGCTGTAGATACATCAAGGGCTCGGAGCGAATACGTCGTAGCTTGGACATTCCCCACTTCTTACAATGGAAATTTTGACCATGGAAATTAGAAGATATGATATGGGCTAGATGTGTTAATTGCAGGTGAGACTTATGGCTGAGAACTTATGCCACCACATTGGATGTAGTAAATATACACAACTGGACTTGGTGTTAGATAAGGATGATGCTGGAATTAGGAAGGTATGCTCTTCGGTCGGAAGGGTAACAACAAGGAAGATCAAATACCATTGTTCAAATGCCGTTATGAACTACCAGGGTTTCGGCGACTTTATTACGTCATGTCTTAGACTTGGTGCTTTTGGAAGCTGAATACTAGCAAGGGTTGGTCTAGCTAATGTCTAGCAGTGGGATGAAACAGATGCACTCAGAGCGGCACAAACTGCTCGTGGTTGGTCCCTCTTTACTGTGTCTTTTATAGGAATAAAAATACATTCTTTGCCTTAGTTAAAGACACGGAATTGTACCAATAGTGCCATATGTGTATTATTTACATTTTAACACTTTAATGGATTTGCCTTCTAATAACATGGACTGTTCTTCTAAAAACAAATTACAAGGTTTATGTGAGGAATGAGGTTTCCGTGTTTCTTATAACTACGCTATACTCAAATAGATGTCTTCAGAGTGCTTCTTTCTTTAGGTCTGTACTGAAAAGCGTGGTTGGCTTGTTAATAGCACTATTGCTATATTATATATTGTGAGACTATCAGTAGCATATAACAGCACTGACAAGTTCCAGTTGGCCGTTATCTTCAAGCCTGGCGGCCTTAATTTAGTTATCAAACTGCTTTCTAATAAAAGAAGTTAAAAAAAAACCTCACAGCCTTAAGAACATAATATAGCTCGTTCAGTGCTAGGATATTACCTCAGCATGTTCAACTTCCTTGCTCACTGCAATCTTCTCATCGTCACTCAGCTCCACCATGCAACTAGCCAAATTCTCGACCAAACGCTCCGGTCTTGTTGTCGTAGAAATAGGGAAGATTTCATCGCCCTGGGCCAGAAGCCAAGCCAGCGTCAGCTGCGAAGCAGTACCTCCCTCAGCATTGGCAATGTCTTGAATCTTGTCCATGAACGCCAAGTCTTTGGGAGATTCTCCTTGCTAAGCCTGAGCAGATATGATCAAAAATCCCTTGGGACAAAGATACCGCGGCCAAGCGGCGAGTATGCGACAACAGCGACGCTCAGCTTACGCGCCGTCTTGAGCAGCTTGAACTGCGACGAATCGATCTGCAGGGAGAATGGCGAGTATTCCATGTGGACAGTGGTGATGGGGTAGACGGCGTGAGCGCGGTGGAGGGATGTGGTGCTGCACTCGGAAAGTCAGCTCCGTAATCGGGATTCTCAACTTTATGACAATCTATCCGGGTACTTGTGACAAGGTTATGTGGTTAAGAGGCTTTAGCTCCAACGCACAAAAAAAGAACATACAGAGGAAATACACTTTTGGCCCTTGATGGTGCCTAGGGCCTGGCTTTTGGCTGAAAAACTATATTTCCCGATGACGGCATAGAAAGAGCCTGCATGCTGTTCTCTCATCCAAGTAGACAGGCTGGTGATGTTTGGCAGCAAGATTAAGAAGAATTTCGGATCCATTAGGGTTTAGCTTTTAGTTAAATGTCGCCTAATTGAATGAGTTATAAATGGCCTAAACAGAAAACCATCAGGGTAGCAACCCGAGAAATACTTAAGTAAGAACCCATATCAACGTTATGGTACTACTGATCAATTCAAAGTATCCATGCGAGCGGACCAAGTTCAGGTTTCTCGTATCCAATTCTCAGTTCGACATGTTTCAGGCCGTTCCCAAGTCAGCATCGCGAGCTCTCATCAACTCGCAGCGCTCTTCAAGATTGAACCTCAATCTACGACACTTCTGTGCTTCTGCATCTCATTCCCAGCGCCTCCCAGTTCACATCTCAGGCCAAGGAAGCGGCACCATCCAAACAATCTCCGTTAAAGAAAAGCCGTACAAATTCTCAACCGATGCTCCCAAGGTCATTGGCGGCCAGGAATCACACCCCTCGCCTATCGCCTACACCCTCGCTAGCCTCAGCTCGTGCAACCAGGTTACAGGCGCACTTGTAGCCAGGGATCACGGGCTCACGCTGGGCAAATGGCACGTCTCGGTCGAGGGCCAGCTTCCCACTGCAGTGTTTGTTGGAGGTGAGCAGGGTAACCCAAATTGGGAGAGCGTGGAGTTGGAAGTATCTGTACAGACAAATGCAGACGATGCTGCGTTCGAATATTTTATTGCCGAGGTTGAACGACGATGCCCTATCGCGCAGCTTTTTAAACGCAGTGGCGTGGCGTATAAGAGCAAGTGGGTTAACGAGCCGCTGTGAGAGCCAGCGTGCGCTATCTGTATCCTGAAAGCTTCTACAGGAAACGCGAGAGAAGAAGCCTGGGGAGGACGGATAGTGTCAATTTGATAGAAGCATGGACTGAGAGGTCACAGCAGGCCCCAGGTGGCGTGAGATTAGGCATGGGTACAGCAGACCCTTCAGAGCAAACATTCAGTAATACAGAATCAGTTTGCCCGTATGAATCAAGGGCGTCGATACATGTGATATCTGGTAATATCAAATTCATCGCTTTGGTACTTTGCCTTGGTGCAACACGAATTAGGCAGGATTGTTTGCCGGATTGATTTGGCTTATGCTCCCTTCGCCTTTCATGGCTTCTCATCTGCAAGTTGCGATGAATCAGGATCTTGACGTATGGCTGGTCCGCTTCCGACCAGATCGGATGTGGTAATCCGGCACCGGATCACGCAATTTCGGGCATGGGCACGACACCGCCGTAGGTGGAACCGACAGGCTAATAAATAGTCTATCTTACTTGATGTGCAGTAAACTTCATGGTGATATTAACGCATCTTACCAAATCAGAGAGCAGTGATCCAGAATGACAGGCTTATCTATTTCCTCATCATTTGCACTTGTGGCCGCGCTTTTTGGCGTTGCAACGGCCGACGGCCAGTATCGTTCCCGCCCTGACCTAGCGCCGCCTCGGCTGAACATCACTATTCCTGCCACTGAACATGTCTCTCCTGGCTACGTCTTTGTCGGGCCCTACCCCGGCTTCGATGGTGTCCGCGCAGGTCCCGAGCAGGCAGCCGCTTACATTTTCACCAACACTGGAGATCTGGTCTGGTCGAGCCTCGGACACTTTGCAGGATGGGTCGGGAACTTCCAGGCGGTCCGGTACCGGGGGAAACCAGCACTGCAGGCATTCCAGGGCCATCTTGATCCTTTCCACGGCCACGGATACGGCACGCCCATTCTCTTAGATGACCACTACCAACCTCTGGCATTGGTGCAGACTCCGAACCATCGCCTCATATCTATTCACGAGTTCAAGATTGTGAATGAGAAGACAGCTCTGGTTGAGATTTATCAGCCTACCGCTATGGATCTTGGCCCATTCGGAGGTTCTGTAGAGGAGCAGTGGATTGTCGATGGTGTGTTTCAGGAATTCGATATCGCGTCTGGGGAGTTGCTTTTTGAAGGGCACACTCTTGATTGGGCTTCTCCAGCAGGTAAGTCAACTCAAGTCGACGATGCAAGATGGACTCATGTAAGCTACCAATACTGACCGTGACCAAATAGACAGTATCATTTCACTCCGCTCTGGGCGCGCCTTCACTGGTGCCAACGCCAGCGATGCGTGGGACTATTTTCACATCAACAGCGTGGATAAGGATGACCAAGGTGACTATCTCGTTTCCGGTCGCCACATGAGCGCTCTATACAAGATCAACGGCTCAGACGGCTCGCTTCTTTGGCAACTAGGCGGCAGGAAGTCAACCATCGCTCATCGAGACTTTGACTTTGGCTATCAGCATGATGCCCGTTTCCTCAACCGTTCTGAAGACGGCAGCGTCGAGACCATCTCCTTCTTCGACAACTCAGCACGCTCTGACCGCCAGCGTACCGGCGGTGTAGACCGCCTGCATCCTCACTCTCGCGCCCGTATTGTCGAGATCAACCATAGCCACAATACTGCCAGGGAGCTCAACACCTTCACCCCCCCTGACTATCTCTCAGCTCCGTCCCAGGGCAACGTCCAAGTCCTTTGAAATCAGAACGTGTTCGTCAACTGGGGTCAGGAAGGCGCTGTTACTGAATTTTCTCCTGACGGTACTCCTATCTTCCACGCCTATCTCGAGTCTGGGGAACTGGCACCTGGTGTCCAGAGCTACCGTGGTTTTCGGTGCGAGTGGACGGGCTACTCCAGTGAGACTCCCGCTGTCGTAGCCTATTCTGACGGCTCCGAATTATCTATATATGCTAGCTGGAATGGTGATACTGTCACTGCAGCTTGGCGCTTCTATTCACAGTGCACGACTGAAAGACGACAGCGTGGAGTAGGATATGAGACGCGCGAACTAGGTCAGGTCGCCAGAAAGTCATTTGAGACAAGCCTTGTTATCTCTATCAACCAGTTGTGTGGCTGGAGCAAAGATTGTGGCATATTTGCGCAGGCCGTTGATGGGTCAGGCAACCTTCTTTCCACCAGCAGAGTCGTCAGCGTTGCACATTCTCTACCTCAGCCTCCTTTGGCTTCAGCTCGGCCCTCTCCGTTGAAAGAGTTCGGTCAAAAGTCACTTTCTGGATTGTTGGATCTGTGAACGGCCACGCGGGGCCTGTAGCCTATATACACGCTTTATGAGGACTGAGAAGCGCTATCGGGATGTACACGCCTCTTCCAGCACGCTTGAGAACAGTGTGATTGTGGCCTTACAACATCAGTAGTCAGATTCGTGACATGCTAAATATATTACCATACCGAGAAGCAGTTACTTAGACTTAGAGACACAACACTTAGTCTTGAATTACAAAGTCGTTGATCCATTCCCTCGAAAACCCTGGAAACAGCCTGTAATGGCAGGATAGTCTTCCAAGACCAGCCTCGCGGCTAGAAATTCCTCATCACTGGGCAGGCCTTCAAGGAAGAAGATTATTTCCTTCGGTTTATGCATAACGTCAACGGGAATGGGCATGTTGCCTACGCGTTCAACGAGAGCAATATCTTCCTCACTGTTGTGGTATTTCCCAGGCGTGGAGATGGGAAGCTCAATACCCCAACAGTGAGCAAGATAGAGCTCGATCCATGCATCGGGAATCTTTTTACTGCTAGGTTCATGAGACCCTCTACACAATGCAGACCATGATAACTATCCAACGAGCCGGATAACATCGTCTAGGGCAATAATGTCGTTCTTTGACAACTATGGCATTATTGCTGCAAGGGTAGTTGCGCCCGAAGTGAGTAGTAGCACAGATAAATATGAGCTTGAAGGAAAGGATTCTGCCATGGCGGACCAGCGTTCTTTTACGTTAGACGAGAAGCTAAAAAAATGGATGGGCTTGACAAAGAGGTCTCTATTACTTATAATCTATTTAGTTTATAAAAACTAAAGAGCTAAAACCTTTATTAACTATTTAGTCTTATATAACTTATCACATACTATAATGTCTATAAGATACTTAAATTATCTTCTTAGCAATTCTCTCTATTTAACTTTGCCAGAGTTGTATGATCCCCCTTACTAGTTCTGCTCCCTTAACTACCGGCCCGACAATGCCGGAGCCTTCACCCACATCACGGCGTTTGTGTCAAACTGCCGCGCAATTGGGTCGCGTCTTTTTGGCCAAACCGACGTAAAGATCTTCCCGTCAATAATACGTAGACCATAATATGTAGTGGCCGTAGTGGATTGAATCGGGAACCCCAGTCGTCTTGGCAGAATAAATACCCGAGCAATTCCAGGGCATATTTCCCATCATATCTCGCAGCTTCCGAGTCATCACCAATGTTGCCAAGAAATCTGCTTCCTCTTCTCGCCGTTTCTGCTGTTGCCGAAGTCCATTATCTTTTTTCTGGCTTCTTCTCAGGATCTACAATTGCCGGCATTGAGTTCGATGATGAAGCCTTGTCCTTGACCTTGGTTAAGAATATCTCATCCGCATCTGATGATGGGTCGAAGTGGATAGCACTCGACGTAGGTGCTGCTCAGACATAAGGCTGCAATCAAAGCTAATCGGGTGTCTAGGCTCGCAAACAAAACTTATATGTTGGCACCACGGGTTTCTTCCAAAGCTACAAGGTAACCAAGGATTTGGGCCTGACTTACAAGAGTAATGTCAGCTTGTCCTCAGACTGTAAGCAACCCCCCGTGATAAGGTTCTCAATAATTATTCTTACCAGTTCAAATGCAGGCAACAACGCAAACTTCATCACCGCATCATTCAAGTCTCCCTTCGCCGTATTCGGCACCCCCTACGGAGGCGGCTGTCCAACAGTCGCTATATCCGTAGATAAGACCGGCACTCTCCGGAAAGGCTTTGCAAATGCGACTTACAGCACCAAAGGCGGCGTTCATGGAACCGCACTGAGCCCCAAGAATGACTTTCTGTACTCTGCCGATGACATGGGTAATGCGGTCTGGGCTCACACTTATGACCGCGAAAGCGGCAAGATTGAAGAGGTCCAGTATCTTGCAGCCGAAGAAGGATCTAATCCAAGACATTTGACAGTGCATCCAAATGGCAAATGGGTATATGCTGTTTATGAAGAAGCGAATTCCATCGCAGCATACAAGCGGGACACAAAGACCGGAAAACTCGAATTTCGCAATGGGACCTACAGTTTACTTCCTTCTGGTAGGACCTGGATCCTTTCCCCATATCTTGCTAAACTAAATATCTTTTTAGGATTCACCAACTCTTCTTCTTACTGGGCTGACGAAGTCCTGCTCTCCACTCCTGCCGAAGGATCATCCCCCAAATATCTGCTTGCTGCCACGAGGTCTCGCAAGACTGGGGTTCCCGGATACGTTTCTGCGTTTAGTCTTGATGCGAAGACTGGAGGTATCAAAGAGCAGCTGTTTCTGCAAGAGACCACCAACAGCGGAGGATCTGCCAATGCTGTGTCGCCGGCTTCATTCAGCCAGGATTATTTTGCAATCCCTGATAGTGGTTCGAACTTTATTGAAGTTTGGAAGATCAAAGACAAGAGTGCGTCGACAGTTGCTCGCCTGGATCTTCAGAATGGGCCGGCCAATGTTGTATGGTATAGCTAAATGGGACAGAGATATAGATCCGGTGCTGAACGGATTGCTCTTTTCACCTGGGACCTATCTCATAGCTAAAACATTCCAATCCTGCTGAATCAGCTTTCAGCCAGCCTCAGATACATTTTAGAATAGCTGAAAGTCTTTGTCTTACCCTTTCGCCCTGTGTAAAATTTCTATTAAGATAAGTCTCAATTCAGCCAAGCCCCCGCATAATGGTTGGAATGTATGGAATCTCGATCGTGCCGTCTAAGTAAGATAGAAGCACTGGTATTTCAGCTAGGTCTCCCTCGCTTGAAAGTGGCTTGCTGAAATTCCCTTGGTCTGAGCTGAAAGGCTACATTGAGCATGGAAACATATCTCACATTGCCTTTTCCTTTCTTTACATGAGTGAAGTTAAATCAATTGTCTATATCGGAGCTTATGCGATGGATCTGGACCGGAGCTGACAAACGCCTCGTCTCTGTATTTGTCGATAATCTCCGGCGATGAATGAGCAGCTGCAACAAGAGAGCCGCAACTAGTCGAATGAGCACGAAAAAGGAAACAAAACACATTTTTTCCAGTCAATGATACGACGGGGGTAAATGTGATAAAAGGCCGTTCCTTTCCACCGCAGATACAGTGTTCTCGTTACTTCACCAGTCCCAGATATCCTTCTCCACCTTTGTTCATTTTTCTACTACATCTCCAGTCTCAGTCAATATGCCTCACGCTACCAGCCCCGATGTTGAGGAGGCTATTGCCACCGATGAGTTTGTCAAGCTCATTCTTTGCTTCGACGGTACCGGCAATACCTTCAGCGGCACCAACGCTGACACCAACGTGGTCAAGATTCTCCGCAAGCTTGACCGTAATCACAAGAAGCAATATCATTATTACCAAAGTATGTAGCTTTCTCGCTAACATCAACTTGACTAAAATCTATTCCAAGCTGGTATCGGTACCTATGATGTCAACGAAAACTCCATCCACAAGACACCAATTGGCGAAGTGCGCAGCAGGGTTTCGAAGGCAATTGATTCGGGATTCGGGACCACTTTTGACGCCCATATCATGGCAGGATATCGCTTCTTGATGCGATACTATGAGCCTGTAAGTAACATTGATGAGGATCAAGTCAAACGATAACCAACAGTCTTTGAAGGAAGCAAAGATTTATATCTTTGGGTTCAGTCGAGGCGCTTTTACTGCCAAATACTTATCGCGCATGATCAATGAGGTCGGCCTACTTTGCAAGGGTAACGAAGAAATGGTACCTTTCGCGTACCGGCTCTACCAAAAATCTCTCCAGTGTAAAAGCGACGACCGTACCAAGGCCATGGGAATTTTCGCTCGCAAAGGTGGCTCTGATAAGAAGGTACCCGAGGCCCAGGCTTCTGGATCTGGCCATGCGGACAGAGTTCCTCTAGCGCAAGATGGCGGGCCCCAACGGCGCGCCGTCTGATGCGCCGAAACATGGACAAGGCGACGATGGACCTGTTGAGGACCATTATCTCGCCGGTAATCCTGTCATCACGCCAAGCGAGGAGGCCATCGCTGCGGAGAAGGAGGTCAAAGCTTTTGGTGAGACCTTTTGCCGAACCGAAGGTACTGATCCCGCAAAGCACAGGAACATCAAAGTGTTCTTCCTTGGTCTCTGGGACTGCGTCAACTCTGTTGCCATGGTTGAACGAAGTGCCCCTGCCCCGGTGGAAATAACAGGAACAGCACACCACATCCGTCACGCTGTAGCTGTAGACGAGCACCGTGTCAAGTTCAAGCCCGCCCTCCTTGCCCAAGACATCAAGACCGTCATCAAGGAAGCTCACACACCGAACACCGACAGCAAACGTGTCAAAGCTGCGATCAAGCATCCAAAGAAGAAGGAGACCGAAAATAGGCGCACGACAGTTTTGATCAAAGATTCCAATGAAGATGATACAGAAAAAGAAGACATCAGAGAGGTCTGGTTTCCTGGTAATCACGGTGACGTCGGCGGAGGATGGCCGGCTATCCCGGCAAGGCTGGAAGTATGGCGGCTCTGGAAGTACATTTTTGGAGGGACAAAGGTCGATAATCTTGGCGAGCCTCTTCAAGATGATACTTTGCAGATGAGCGACATGGCCCTCGAATGGATGATTCGCGAGGTTGATATTGTCGGTAAACAACACCCTGGCTGCCAAGTGAACTGGTGCCATACACTCGACGCTTTCAAGGCTACCATGGCGATAACTGAAAAAGTACAAGACCGGGTCATCAAAGGATTCATGCATAACACCCTCAGTCTCGGCTACGGCTCATCACTTCTCAAGGTCTTTATGTGGAATCTCATTGGTATGTCTTTCGCCATCTCTCTTTGCATGAGATCATGATCCTAACACCATGTGAGAAACTCTCCCTGGCATTCCTCGCTGGGAACTCAACGACTCACAGAAAGAGGAGGACAGAGGATGGGAATTGTACAGAGGCATGCCCAACTGGTGGGGTCGTCGCGATATTCCTAGAGGAGCCGTGCTGCACAACTCTCTGAAGGAGCGGCTCGAGAAGGTTGACAGCTACAGGCCCCTTAATAACCACGGTTCAGGGGAGCCATGCTTATGGAATTCGAAGGGTGTCGCTGACATGAGAGATGTTACGCGTCAGCGTCTTGATCAGAGTGGTCAGGAAATCAAGTCCGCTGAGTGGGATTCTAGGCATAAGATTTGGCAGTTTGAGGACTTTTACGCCCAGCATGCTCAACCTCGCATTTACTAAAATGCCGTAGCTTCAGTAAATCGAGGGGGACTATTTTTATAATCATTTTCCTACCATGCCACGATAAGTCTGTTCACCTCACTCTGATATACAAACCATACTTATGTGAAGAATTGAAACTAGTACTGCTGGGTTCTTTCCAAATTGACTCATCGACCGTGAAGAATATCCCTCCGTTTCCCATCCGTTTCCTTATGCCTTTCTCTGACTTTGGATCTATCGGACGAGATTGAAGGTACACCAATGACGGGAAAGCGAGGTCGTCATCTACGACATTTTCAGTGTGGACTGACCTTAACGTTGTCTGATTATGTAAAACTGGCTGAGATAATTTATCAAATAATTTAAGCAGCGCCTGACTGACCCCCTCACGATTCCAAACACCATGGCATGCTATAACCCTTTTTTCCTCAGCAACATTTCAACTTCAGATTTTCTTCAAAGTGTCAACTACGAAGACAGTTCTCCAAGCCCCCTTCAAGACAATTTCTCTCGCAAACAGGCGCCGAAATGTTAATATTTCCAGTCAGCAAGACACTAGTTAAGCGGGGTGGGTCTTCACTCCAGCGTTGCAAGGGGGTTGAAAATACGCGGGGTTAGAGGAATGGTTGGATGAGAAAAAGTGCCCGCGAGCCTGGTCGCCCAATTACAATCTCGGTCATCAGCCGCACCTGAGACGGGCGGCCTCCTTGTAAATCCTCCCAGTAGTTCACTCATTTTCTAGCTCCTCTCACAATTCATCCAAAAATGGAGAACCAAGTTGTGGCATTTGATGAAAAGCTTGACTCAGCCTCAGATTGCAAAGGCAAAATCATCATCGACCAGGAGGAAGCCCATGTGAGTATTCCTAATGGGACCCAGCTTGGGAACACTTTCTCAATCCGGCGCAAAGTGGAATCCTTGAAGCATGGGGATATCTACGATGTGGACCATGTCGCGATGACCGGAGAAGTCGACATCGAGACACGATATCAAGCGAGAGCGTTCCAGACACACGGTCTATCACCAAAACTTGAAGCACATATCCGTCGTACAATCAGACGGATGTCACGAAGAACGGTTCTTCGCACCACTTGGGGTCAGCTTGAGGTGGTTGTCTTCAAGGCAGAAAACCCGGACAGACCTGAGAGCAACAATCCTGTTCAAGCAAAGTCTGAAGGCCTAAGTTGCCCGCCACCATCTGAGCCGGCATCTCCAAAGAGGACAAAGAAGACCTCGGGAACAAGAAAAGAGTCGGAACGACTTCGGCAGCAATCTCGCCGAAAAAGAAACCTCCAAAGAAAACAAACACAAAACATATCGCCTCAGGACAAATCGATACAAACTGAACAAGGGTTTGGTCTCAGCCTCCTTATCGACATCGATCCGGATGACATTATCTTTCTTCATCGAATCAATCTCATAACCCCTTTCAGGCCACTATGGAGCTCCTGGGATCTCAACCAATATCTTGAAGCACGGTGCAAACGGACCGCACCGTCTGACATTGAGAGTTTGTCCGATATGATTAGGCACGACATAGTGTACCTTTATCGACAGAGGAATAAATTTACAGCAATCATGGAGAAATGCACGAAGTATATTTCAGAGAATGGGAACGTGAAAAACCACGGTCGGGGGTTTTTGCCTGGTGCATCAATCTCTCAGGAGCTAAGGGCTCAGAAGACTTTATTCCTACAGCGATATATGATTCTACTTTCTGGACTTGGTGCACTGGATTCTATCCTTGTTTGGCCTGGAGAAACTGACAGTATGAGTCGCCTCCGCGCTCAGTCAAGTGAATCTCAGAGAACGACACCGCGAGGGTAATTTAAAGAATAAATATTTGGCTTGGGGGTATGTAAAGAAACTAGTATTCCATATTTATATTAAAATGGCATATAGGCTTGTCAAGACATGCTCCAGGCTTAATAAACGTGTTTTGGGAAGTAGAATGACTTCGGAACCTTACAGTGATATTAGTATTAAAAGTCAACAAGACTTAGATATTCAACGTTTAGAGCTAATAGAAGATATATATAATAGTAAAGGTTTCAGTTTAATATAGACTAATTTAATAAAAATAGAAAAGAAAGTCATAACTTTAAACGCGAGCCTTTAAAGATAAATAAAGAAGGTCTACTATAAGGCCATATTCAAAAAGTCAAACCACTAAATATCAGCAATTCCTACCAAAAAGAAATAACTATAAAGAATTTCCCAAACCTCCAAGTATCCAGACCAAAAAGAAAATCTTCCTTTCCTTATCTTTTCCTTCAAAACCAGCACATACTTTCCCGTAAATCCAAGATCTCAAAAACATAAAGATAACCGCGCTAACATCCAGTGCAAACTTCATACCAAGTCCATAGAAAGCATATCCAAGCGTAAAGAGACGGTTCCTTTTCCATTGTAGCAGACCTCGACCGATCTCAAATCGGAAGAGGGTATCCATAGCTATCCCATCAAGGGATTCCTCGGATTAAGAAGTCTTGCTTCTTGGGTCTTTCTGGTGATTGAAAGATTTGTCGGTTCAGTCATCGGCGAGTGACTTGCCTGGGTCTTCACGACCTCTAGCAGACGAAGTGCGCAGGACCAGATTGACTGGATATGATCATTCATCATGTGACAATTGGGCTTAGATCTCCCGTATCAAGACAGGACTTTCCATATTCCTCCCATTCGTTGCATTCTCAAAAGCACTAGGCCAGGGCGGTAAAACTACCACCACCTATTGTCCATCGTAGTGCGTTGCCGCAGCCTATTCTCCGTCGTAGTGCGCAGAGGTAAAAGTGAATAGTGTACAAGGGCGCATGAGGGTATCTCCATCTAAGAAAAATCGCAGCGTTGCGATGTGAAATCCGGGATAATAGGTTGCTAGTGTATTTTGGATTGCAACAAGTTGGCACTGACTCGTCAAATGCTTGCTCGACTTCGTGTGGAATCATCCAGCCAGGGATGTTCTTCACAAAGGCAGTCGTGCAGCATCACTTCTCAAAAATTGCTTTCTTCTCAAGGAAAAAGTTGTCGGTTCTCTCCTTTATTCATGTCTCCTCTTGGGTCGACCAGGGGGGCGCGATTTATCACATGTGCCGACGTGGCTGGATAGCTCCTGGAAGCTCTTGACAGCATGTCCACATAAGCACGCGTACAGGCTAAGGCCGCCGCGGCACTTTGGCGACTGAATATGTGCGCGGAGGCGATCTGGTCGAAGAAACTGTTTCCCGCATCGACATCGGTATCTTTCTAGCGAGTGCGCCGAGCTCCGCAGGTGGCGCTCGAAGTCAACTCGGCGGCTAAACCGGCAGCTATGCTTTCCGCAGCTATAGGGCTTCAAGGAGCCAGAAATACTCTGACAGTGCGAAACTCTATAATGGTCGGCTAGTACAGATAGCTGATTGAAGGCCATGGGGCATATCTCGCAACTGTAGCGCGAAAGTGACAGTTGCGGAGTGGCTGGATTGCTGGCGCTCGCAAGCGTCGATGGTGATTGTGTCGTGCCAGAAAGGCTACTGGAGAAAGATAGTGATGATTGTGTTTCGTTCGCAGAGGGACTGAAAATGGTGACTTGAATAGGAGAAGAAGTAGATTGAGAAGTTGGCAACATTTGAGGAGAGTCGAAGCCTTCTAGATTGCCAAGAGGGACGTCACATTCGGCAATACATGACGATTCATCGCACAAAATATCGCGCAGTTTGGAGGTCTCCAACTCTTCGTCTAGATAGGCTGCTATGGACGGAACGATGTTGAGTTCCCAGTCGAGATCGGGGTTGTCAGGCCCATTGTGATCTAGGTGATGATCATAGTGGTTACTCTGTATGTTAAGTGCGCCGGATCAACCAGCGCCTTAACAACAGTGTTAGATGTTGAGGTAAATTGCGCTAGCTCAGGAGAGCATTGATTTGATGAGATTGGGCAACGATTTCGCCGTCGCAAAAAGGTCAGGAAAGCAAAAGACAATATGTTTAATAGAGAGTCATAATAAACGGCACAGAAGTTGTAGACACAGCCCAGTTTACAGCTGGATACGGAAAGTCAAGCGCGAAGCTCGCACTGAGGCGAATTGGCGGTAAGAAAAGAGGGAAAAGAAGGGAAAAAACGAATGAGGCTGTGGGCGGTTTCTTAAACCTGCCGGGTCTGTTCAGCTCGACCGTAGCGCCCTACGGCTGATGACATGTTGAGACACTGGGCACGTTTTCTGATTCGCTGTCACTTGTCTCTACCCTCCATTATGGGTAGTCCCTCGTGGGCACGTTTTTTGATTCGATGGGGGTTTAACCCCGCCACTCCCCTTTGAGAACGCCATACACTAGGCCTAACAAACTTGGATGCCTACAGTTTCCTCAAACCTGGCAGTGCTATGATAAGATACATCGAGTATGCCTTATCTGTGGTTCTGTTGACTCGCTTATCTGGACCATGACGTCTCGAAGACAAGATCGGACAAGTTGCGCGGTCAGAAAAGGGTCTGCACCTGGGCAAGTTTCCAGCCAATCAAGAAAAGAGATTCGTCATTCCCCCAAACCCCCCATATTGTGAATCTGAAAACCATGTAGAGATCCTTAGGTGAGATGAATGCGTTGGTATGGGCACTTTTTTTAAGTGGCCAAAATTACCGGCACATCAACAAAGACAACTCTGGAGTGTTCTGAGGCTAAACTAGGGCATCCAATCGGGAAATGTGCCCATCGAAGTCTCTCATGAAATGGTATGATGGATTTGCCTTGTTGACCGAACGTCCAATCCGAAAACGTGCCCTTAGGAGAAAGTCAATTATCAGCTGTCATTTTCATAAGATATTACAGTATTAGTTATATTTAATGTTCCCTGGTTTCATAAGTCTACTGCCGCTTATTTAAAGCTACTTGCTGCGTGATACTGCTTTATCAATTCTTGATGTTTCTAAACACTATCCAAGTCTACGTTCTGCTCGAAACCTGTTGCTTTTATACCAAAGTCCCAGCCGTCCAACCCTCACACTTTACTTTTAAGAACCCACAAGGCCAAACGAGAGATTAAAGAAAGAGTTAAATGAACGAGGCATCAACATATTCATGCAATTGCTGTGACAAAAGGAACTAAGATCATGGAGAACACGGACAAGACAGGTTAGTCTTGAGCGGCAAACAACAAAAGAGACTTCAACTAATAATAGTAAATAGCAACACCAACGCACAGTATCACAAGCTACCAGATGCTGCAGTGGGCCACAGGGAATGGGAAATGTGATCCTTGGAGTCCAGTCTCAAGTATTGCTGGGTTTCAGCCCGCCGATATCACGCTCAGTATCAACTATACTGAGGTTCAGAACGAGAGTACCAAAGCTACAGCTGGCTCAACTACCAGTTAGAAGGAGGCTTCACATAGCTATGAAGTTGAAAAGATAAGTCGGAGTAGGGCCTAAGCAGGTATGGGTTAGAACGACAGTTATCAGACTAAGAATTTGAACATTATGATGACACGTTTATCACATGGCTATATATTGCGGTATACGATTAGACAGTCACCAAAGGATGATAGCACTGGAGCATAAAGAAGAATCTTCCAGTTAACAGCGCATTGGCTTTGGTCACAGATGAGTCTTGAAATAGTCAAGGAACCTTTGAAGACTGCAAGCTCTGGGGTTGTCTTCCAGGCCCATGTCAGCCTTGTGTTAATAGTTGCCTGAGAGATACAGGTGATTTGGTTGAAGGGGCAATGGATCATTGGGGGCGGCAAGGATCTTTGACAAGCTAAATAACCATAATTTCTAAAGGTGTTGTTGTATATGTGCCTTAAAGAACTTTCGAATTTTTACTTACCTTATTTTAATATCGGCCGCATGAGGACTGATATGTATCCTTCGATGATTGGCATTCGTATCTACACAAGAGGTGCTATAACTTCCAAATGCATTAAGCATGCGTACTCCTTGCTCGTAACACATGATCTCCGAGTCAGTCGATCGAGAGTCGTTGTGGTTGCAATCAACTCCTTATCAAGCCAAGGTAAGTCGGTTCAGTTCAACTCTGACATACAACAGCCTTATATATGTGACCTTGTATCTTTGACTTTCATTTTACTACTTCCCGTTCCCCATGCTCCTCTATCCTCAGTCTTGTGTTACTCATAGAGGCGCAGCATACACGTAGGCAGACTGGGGGACTAGCGGATTGCAATCCCTGTCACTGTTGGGGCGCAGCGTCATAATTGTTCGAGCTTCCCCTCTTCTTCCAGGCAACCACGTCTGTAGTGTATTTCAACTTCTTCATTAGCACCATCGAAACTACCAGTCGCTATCACTAAAAAATAAACATTAGGCATATCGACTTGAAACCCGAAGCAGCAAGATGAGCAGCCGCCAAACCTCAGTTCTTCCAGGCTCAACCCAGCCACGTCTTCCCCAGAACCTGACTACGAGGCTCCCAACTCACAAAATGCCTGACGCTCAGAAACATGAGCATACTTCTCCTTACCGTGGAAACCCTGAATCGGCCATCTCCAAGTCTACTTCTTCGCAAGCGCTACCTTTTAGGCCGCTGCGACCCGCCAAAGATGGCGATGGCGCAACCAGTTCCTACTTTGAGCACTCAAACGGCAAGCGAATCAATACTGATCTTGTCTTTACGGCAACTCTCAAGAAGCAATACCCTGAGCTTGATCTTGTTGTAGTCCCACAGAACAGCGACATGGGACCCTCCTGCAATCTACTGGCCTTTGCAGCCGCCGGCTATGCTACTGTGACTCCAATCCAAGACAAGGGCGACCTGCCATCTTCGCTCGAATGGACGGTTTACTTGCCTCCCGCCCGTCGAATGGATGGTAATAAAGGAGCCTTGGGCGAGAAGCCCATCTTTGGCAAATTTCTCTACCAATGGGAGGGTGAGGAGTTCATCGTCTATCTGGCCGATGGTCGGGATGGCTCGGAATCCTACCCAATTGTTAAGAACTACTACATCCTGACGGCTGATGTCCACAAAGCGGATCAACTTGTTCTCACCGCTGGCTCATGGGCAAGCGACCTGCATGATGAGGTCTGGGTCTTCGATCAGGGCTTTTTTCTCAAAGATCACGAGCTGTGGGAGAGCGCGCAGAAGTCGACATGGGACGCAGTCATCCTAGACGAGGATATGAAGAAGTCGCTCATAGATGACCACATCTCCTTCTTCGAGTCGAGACAGACATATACAGGTCTTGGCGTGCCATGGAAGCGAGGAATCATCTACCACGGCCCCCCTGGGAATGGAAAGACTATCAGCATCAAAGCTACAATGCATATGCTGGCTGATAGAACCCCTTCCATTCCCACCGTCTATGTGCGTAGTCTAGAGTCGTGGATGGGACCTCAGGGCTCTCTTTACATGATCTTTCAGAAGGCTAGGGAGTTTGCGCCCTGCTACTTGGTGTTTGAAGATATCGATTCTCTTGTTACGCCCGACGTGAGGAGCTACTTCTTGAATGAGGTCGATGGCTTGAAGCAGAATGATGGCATATTTATCATCGCCAGTACTAACCACTTGGAGCTCCTAGACCCGGGAATCGCAGTAAGTTTTTCAACCCTGGCCTCGAACTACCCGCTGATAATATAGAAACGCCCATCTCGCTTCGACAGAAAGTATTACTTTCCTGACCCAAACATTGACGAACGAGAGGCATATTGCCGCTTTTGGCAGAAGAAACTTAAGCCCAATAAGGACATCGAGTTCCCGGACAAGTTGTGCAGGGCCATCGCTGAGATCACGGACAAATTCAGCTTTGCCTACATCCAGGAGGCGTTTGTAGCAACCCTGTTGGCCATCGCTCGGCGGTCAAAGACCAAGCCAACAGTAGAAAGCTCTGCAGAGGCTTGGGTATTGGTTGGTGATGAGTTTGGAGCTGCCCTAGCCTCGGACAAAGATGAACTAGACCGACTGGAACTCTGGGTCGAAATCAAAAAGCAGGTCAAGATCCTTAGAGAAGGTATAGAAGATGAAGAATGAGCATTTTGCAGGGTTAAATGCAGTAGGCAGGAGGAGAGAGGACGAGCGTAGGCTAGTGTCGAAAGTCTTTTCTTTCTTTATATATAAATTAAATTTTAAATTTTAAGAAAAAGAATAAAAAAGAATATATTAATAAAATTTAAATATAGTAATAAGTAAATTATAGTATTAAAACATTATTTTAGTAATAAAACTAATATAACATACATCCTACTCCTCTATAATAGCATAAGTTGAGAGTCATCCTATTGCCACGCGGGTTCGGGCTTTTTGCCAAAACACTGCATCCTTGCCTGATGCTCTTGATGTTGACGAGCAGTCATGGCTACCTAATCGATCTCCTAGCCATCCCAGCTGTGGTCTTGGGAGCAGTCCATTTAAGACGACCGTTGCTATGAAGTCCACATTGCGATGATGCGCTTTGTGCTTGGTCGAAGTAACTGTACGGCTCTGATGCTTGGGCAGGCTGGCTCTGAGAGCTGTCCGGTGGGTTCTGGGTACGAGGCAGCGGGGTCATGATGGCTTCAGGGGCGCGGGTGTCAGTCGCCACTGTTTGAGGTAGCTGATGGGAATGAAAGTTCAGGTTATCAAGCGGGGACGGTTCGGGCTCTTGGACCGAAAGCTCTGGAGGCCATTGAGTCAATGTAGCATCACCAACAGGAGGCACCTGGGGTTGCATTTTAAGCAACGGGTTTGAAGAGGCGGTTCCGGTTGGTACTTGAGACTCAGACATGTTATCACATCGCCGAGCGTGATCGGGGTTTAATAGAATAGCGTCTGTTTGACTAGCGTTGTCTAAACGCCGAAGGTGCTCTGCCGAGCCGATCATGTTATCGTGAGAGTCCACATCGTCGCTTGTTCGACGTTGACTATGATTCGTCACCACAGCTTTTAACTTTTGTTGTGAAGACACGTTTCTGTGGTTGATTCTCGTGTCTTGCTGGACATCGCCTACGGTCATAGGCTCTTCTTGAGGTTCGGTCTTGGGAACGGGGGATCTGACGGCTGTATCAGGCCAATCAGGCCAAGGCCCATAGCCTCCTATTTCGTCGTCGCTGTCGTCGTCAATGACAACGATCTCTCGACCGGGGACGCCTGTGGGTTGTTCTTCGCGGGGGAATACTTCGGCCGTCGGTCGGTCATCGCTAAGGCTTCCTTGCACAGGGTCAACATGGAAGACTGAAAAGCAGGATGGTTAGTAGAATCGAAAAGCCTAGTTCAATTATCACGACTTACTGTTATTTCTCGAGGCAATATACCCATCCACGATCCCTTTGAATGGAATGGTAGTAACCTGGGGATCGTATAGTTGAAACTCGCGTGCAGCAACCCAATCAACGCGACATTTGCCCGGAAACACCGGCGCATCAAAATACATAATGGGATATTTCCTCTTTGAGTACTGATTTCCATCAAAACGGTAGTCCGGAGTCCATTCGTATAACTCATCAACATGGTTGTATCGATAACAGGAAGGGACTCTCCTGATTAGAGCAGTGTCCTTGACTGTGAGCGATAGGTCTTTACCAAGCTGTCCGATGTTACGCCAAGGCAAAACCAGGATCGCAAAGAACTGCTTTGTCTCAGTCCAAAAGGTCGTGTACACCTCTCCAGGCTTGGGATCGATCTCGGTGAGATTCTGGTTACTCCGCGTAGGAAGGCTGTGAGGAACCGAGGGGGAAAGACTATTGACAGGCCGACCCATCTCAGAGTAGGAAGGTCTTCGCGCAACCTCGTTATTCTCAGCAACGTTATCTTCAGTGCAGTGAAGAACACGAGTTCCGAGAGCGCGAATGGCTTCTTCGTAATTGACTAAAGTCTGGTTGTGCTTCTTACCCCGAAGATGCTTCAGAGCACCGCGAATGGGGTGATTGTTGAAATGCAGTCTGTGTTTCTTGCACTCGAGGATATACCAGAACCTGTTATGCTTGATGATGACATATTTGGGTTCTGCTTGGCCGTTTTGGTAGACCTGGTCGAACTCGATCGTTCTGTCGCCTGTGAGAGGCCCTTGGGTTATATCCGATCGAACGCGCTTCGTTGAACGGGCCAGGTTCGGTTGGGTGGTGTCGGCTGATCTCTTCTGGGGGATGGATGAGGTATTCTGTTCGATTCTGTGTAGCTCGTTCAGGCGGTTGGTCGGTTCGCTTGCATTTTCGGCGTTGGGGGGGCTAGGTACGGAGTCATTCGTGCTTGTCAGCTGGGCAAGAGGGTCTTGCACGGGAGAGAGACGCGAGGCAGTTGTGCCTTCAGATTGGTGGGTATCGATGGCATCTGGTACATTGTCTGACTGAGCAGTAGTAGTAGTAGAAGAAAGAGAGTGACCGACCCGGTCGCACCAATTCTTGCATAGCCATTTACCAAGTTCAGGACCAAAGAGGTCTAGATGCTCATTAACCGAGGCAATCTGCTGTTCCCAAAGCCTCTTCTGATGTTCTTGCTCTTTTTGTTCCTTAGTATCTGCATGTAGCGCCATAAGCTCTTTGATGCGGGCTCCGCAGCTCATAATCTCATCGAATTTGTCGAACGAGTTTTGCGACGAGTGTGTTAGGCTGTTGAATGAATCTTGAGCAATCTTGATGTTTTCTTGAAACTCTTCCTCTGGTGATTTTACAGGATGGATTTTGGCTGTCCATCGTGCCAAATATTCCTGGATGGCGGGAATTCGCTCCGACGGTTGTAATGAATGTCCCTCCATTTCAGGCGGTTTTGGGGATAGTTCACGCTATGCAGCGCTGGGTTAGCCAATGACAAGTGGCGATGGATCTGCCGCTTCGTGTGTCGGTCAACAAGGCAATGGCGTATAGATATCCAACAGCGCTTTAGATGATCAGCGACATGGCAATGGGCCATTTGCCAACAGAATCTCGTCTACAGCGACTGACCTCAAACGTCAGTAGATGAAAAGAAAGAAGGGAAGAAAAAGGAGAACCTATGTTATATTTTTTTTTTCTTTTTTTTTCAAATGTGACAGCCTGATCCCACCCGTGTCCAATCAAAATAGCAACGGACAAGGATATTGCAGGCCGGCCAATAAAGGGTTATCTTAACATCCTGGTACCAACAGTTTTTCTACAATGTGGCTTTATAAGAAGAGTTTAGATCCGTTGCCTCTTTGCTCACCACGTGAAGATGATGGCGGATTATATTATTTAAGCCGCGTCTGAGGCAACCGCGCGACGATAAGCACACGCCCGTCCATCCAACACAAGAGTTCCACGTCTATAAAGCCAAGGAGCGAGTTACAGGTCTAAATTAAAAAATAGGATTTAAATAATAGAAAGTCAGATATTGAAATACTAATCAGTTAGTTAATTGATCTATTAGATAATTAGGGAAGTGTCCTTCTGGAGCTGTTTGTAATACCTAGAGGATTAATAGTACAAGTCTAGTGCCGGGCAGTATAGATAGTTAAACCACTAGTTCATTTAAGATCTCTAGATAAAGAAAGAGACCGAGAGAATAAGTTAAAAGCTTGTTACATGAGTGAATCATAATAGTTTATAATCAATCCTCCAGTCCTGCCTTAAAAGTTGCCCTTTGAAATGGCATTGCTCACTTCGACAAACTCGCAGTCCAGGCCGATCGGAAAGATATCAGAAGTAAGCGAAACAGCCTGCTGTCCCACCCGAAGCCCACGAAGCTTGTTTTCCTGTCATACGCACACAGAGAGACCCGAAAGCCATAGCAATAATCCTCTAACGAAGAAACAAAGAGATTGGTCTCCTTGATGGTCGAACTAGCATTGACAGACATATTGCCGGCCACATCCTGCCAGCAACGCAAGTAAAGTATCGTATTTTATAGAGTTTTAATAATAGCTATATAAATTAGCTTCTTAAAGTTACTAATAGGTAATAGTATCCTATTAAGCTATTAATAGTATAAGGTTACTCTATATAGACTATAAGGCTTTAAAAATACCTAATAACTAGGAATACTATAGTAAAGATATTAGAGGTTAGCTAGAATTAGTATTAATAAGTAACCTATAGCTAGCTATAAGATATATTATATTATTAAGTATATAGAGTACTCTATTTATTATAATATAACTCTATAGGTTATAGAAAGTACAGTAAGTAAAGTAAGGACAGTTATATAAGTATTACTACAGGGTTAATATTTAGGCAGCTAAAGCAGGGTTTAAGATACTAATCTAGACTATAATCAGTCTTTAGATAAATAGAGTTCAATATTGTTAGTTCTGCGTTATAGCTGAAATGCAATATGTGCACAGCCTATATCAGCAGGAAGCAAGTGACATGCCTGCATGCGCCCTTTTTGATCACTCATATGACTAAATGGGGAAGTCCGAGCCTTCTGAACGTAGCTGGGCGCGATTTCAGTGTCTCAATGTCAATCAGCAGATGATGATAATATCACACTGGCGACAGTTAGGGAAGAGATCTTCAATTGAAGCAAGCTGGGGCAGGGTTCGTGTCAGCTTACAAGTCTTGGAGGGACAAAAGAAGACATACCTGGGGGAACGCGACGTACCTATTGTTTGAGATGGAAAAGTCGAGCAATAATATTGTTTTTGAACTTGGCCTTCTTCTTGCTTCTGTTTCGATGTTGAGGGTTGTCTACATGGTGATAACGTATGGCTTCTAGGTATAGAGGTTGATACTCGGTAATTTGACTTATTCGTGGTCCAACGAAACCACATCCAATACAGCGGTTTTGGGCTCGAAGCGGTGATTGGGAGATGCGGGAGATCTTGTAAATCCACATATCGATCCATTTCTCTCGTTTTCAATGTCAATGAAATATAATAGTTGATAGTTATTAGCACAATAGATTCTTGTTCCAGTCGTATAAGAAGTTTAGCCATGCTTGGGTATTAGATTAACGTAGGGTAAGGACTTTTGGTGGGGCTCGGCGAAAGATGTCTTGCTAGTTGCTACAGCTTTCGCCAAAAAAGTGACGTAGCCAACTTCGCCGAAGCTACCTAAGGTTGAAGTGCCGCTTTGACATGAGCTGGCAGCGAAAACACGTCAAACAGACCCGCGGCGAAATATCCATCGATTCGCGCCAACGTTAGTAGTAACAGTGGAAATACCTTGCCTTGATCCCTTACAATCTGACGCCGAGAGATGAGCATCTCCCTTGATCTTAGTGCTGCTTCCTGCGTAGGCGATTGAATGAAGACAACCAGAGCAAAGCTTGACATTACGGCGAAGCACACATTAGACCCTGGAAACTGTTAGCAGCTAATTAAGTGACGGTAATAAAGAAATTTATTGCTACTCACAGGAGTACCAAAACTCGTGAAAGCGAGCTGGAGAGAGGTCAAGCTAGAGAAGACTGATGAAGGTTCTGCATAACTGCGTCGGGTGAACCACTACCATCATCTGAACTCCTCAGCGGTAATTCAAGATGTGATAGATCTGGTAAATTCCAGCAGAGGCTTTCAATATCGTGCGGCTGAAGCTCCATGAATAGAGAAGCTTCTGCAAGCTGCTGATCGTCGACGATAAGTGGCGGCACAGCTGATGGGACAATCGGTCGGAGAAGCGCTCTCCATACATATGTAACTAGTGTTGCGTGTGCAATTGGTATCGTCAATGGGTAGGATGCCTTGTCGTTGAGCATGCCATTGTTAGTTGTGATCATTGGTGATTTTGGAGCCAAGACGGAAGCAAGCCATAGACTTAGTTGCTCAAATATTGGCTGTGCTGTATGGATCGAGAGTGACAGGTTCTATTATTCATGTGTACACTGAGGTTTGTCACGAAGGCAGCTGTTTAACTGCAAGATGCAACACTCTGAAGAGTCTCTAATAGTATTACAAATTGAGCTATAAACCAGGCTCAAAACAACTTATGAGCTCGATGTTTGTTCATGAGACTTTAGTACAAGAACGATTGTTCTCGTCAGAGGAAGACAGCCCGCCGGCTCGGACCTGAGCTCCTCTCCATCGCGACTAATAACCTATGGAACTGCTAGCCATTATTCGTCCATCGCCATCCGAAGAAATAGTGCTTACGAAAGTCTCAGGGTCAAACTTAACTGTCGATACCGCGCTGTTGGACTTGAGATCCCTCTTCTTCACTGCTCGGCAGTTTTGGACAACATCGATCTCCTTCTTGAGATAATACGAGTGAACTTCTCCGACTTTTGCGATGCTCGCTTGGGATACAAACAGGACGCTCGACTCGGGATGCATACATTGGTCGACCGATCGAAAGTTCGACATCAGCGACACTTCGAAAAGTTCAGCATTCGACTATGACAACGAAAAGGAAAGTCTTACGCTCCGTTGGGGTCACCCTAACAGACTTATGAGTAACTCTTGTCAGCCAGCATCAAGATAAATAAATTCACCATCTGTGTATATTTAATGAACCGCTTTTTCAAACCCTGGAAAGGCTTGGTAACAAACTCAGCTGGGTCCAGCTTCCTAGCCTCAACGCTGCCAAAGGCGTCGCTGATCCTTTGGGTAATGGTAGGGTTGGTGGTGAACTTGCTGATGTACCAGTGTCTTTGTCCTCATCCAACAGTCCCCGTTGAACCTTGTTCTTATGCGCTGCCTTCCAAGAGCGCGTCAGTACCTGAGCTGATCTGCACATGGCTTGCGAGTCGAACGACATGATGCTGATAGCCCCAATATCATGCAGAACATCCTTAGCTGAGATTGCCTCCTTCCTGATCCGGTTCTTTAGAAACGAGTCATCATCGGGGTGATCCTTCGAGAGACGGTGGCGGTTGGCGGCCGTGTCGATATGCGAGTCAATGGTGTTCGTCGTAAAAGGCATCGTGGCAGTCGTGCTAATCGGGAGGACGTTGGGATACGCGACTAGCTTGATCACGTCTAGCGCATGACCACTGCCTGCAGCTCCGATATGGTGCACGTGAATGCTACGGCCTTTGAAGATTGCTGCGGTGTGCTCAAGGAAGCCTGCTTCGTTATGTGGATATGGCACTGGATGTCATGCTCTTCGCAGACACTACAGATTGAAAGTCAGTGAGATACACGTCATGTTGGGAATAACTTACCTGAGACAATTGTCGACTGTGGAAGACGTACAGCCAAAGTCCTCATACAGCTTCAGTGCGATAACGCCAGCCTCGATCTGATCGAGAAGATCGACTTTCTTAGATTCACTGGCCTTGCCTACGAGGCCAAAGTTTAGGGGAAGCCGATCGCATGCTTGCTAAGCTGTCGACACTTCCCTGCCATTCACCTGGACCGCCAAATGGAACCCCGCTCTTATTGGCAGATTTGTGTCTAGTTACCCCGGATTCCCAGTACCCCAGTACCCCATTCATTAGCGTCCTCATCCCCGACACCGTTCAAGCCTGGAATAATACTTTATCCAATCACATTACGAATACGCCGACCAAACCCAGCGTCACTTGGCGGCCTTATTCAGATCTGATTGGATAGTCGGGGTATGTGCCTTTCAACTTCTTTTCGATGAAAATCGAACGAGAAGCGGTCCAACCAAGAACAACGCCACGGTCTTGCAATTCCGCCTTGAATAGCTCGTTGATCACTTATAAAAGGTATATAAGTGCAACGTAGGCTTGATTGTATGTAAAGCAAACATTCACCATTGTCTCCCACTCTGCAATCTCCTCACTGCTGCCACTTTCATTATGAGACCTCTAGTCCTCGCCATATTCGCATTTGCCTTGCGTTCAAACGCGGATGATGGTTCTACAGCATATGTTGACCTGGCTGACCGAGTTGGTCCCTCAAGCCACAACGCTTCGGCCTTCATCTATGGCATGCCTCTCAACAAAACGAAGAACCAGATTCCGGATCACTTGTAAGAAGATTCGAAACTTCAAACCTTGAGTATTCTAATGGGATACTGATGATATTAAAGCTTTTCAGATATTGGCATCAAGTATGGCCGTTCTGGCGGTGCTCAGCTTGACAAGCCGTGCCGCGGATGGGCGTTTGGACCCGACGAGTACAAATGTCGATTCGAAGCAACCATGATCAATTATAAGCAAACACGAAAGTTTGGTGCTCAGTTTATCATTCTACCTCATGACATTTGGGGCATTGATTACAGAGATGAGGTCTCGTCTTATCAATTCCCTGGTGATGAAGGTAACTGGACCAGCTACGATAATTTTCTCAACCAACTAGTCCGTGATCTCAAGTCTCATCATGCTCTTGATGGTCTTATCTGGGACATTTGGAATGAGCCCGATATTGGTGGCTTCTGGGGCAGATCAATCCAGCAATGGGTAGACTTATACATAAGAACCCATAAGCGACTAAGGTAAGCAAGCGGAGAGGTCAGATGCCTACTAAGAAGTTAGACAAGTGTTAACTAGACTCTCAATGTTATAGGTCTGACTCTTCCCTGAACAATGTCCTGATCAGTGGTCCAACTTTGGCTGCTTCTCCTGATGTAGCTAATGCATGGTGGAGCACATGGGGGCCTCAGGTTGGAGGCAACTCAACCTATCCTGATCAGTATGCTTGGCACTACGAGTTAGGGGGCGAGTAAGTACCTCTACTGTTATCACTCAGGAGTCCGACACTAATGTCGCATCTACACAGTTCCAGTGACCCCGACATCAGTAACGGGCTCTTCGAGAATTTGCTCGAAGCATATCAGCTACCATTCCGCCCTGTCAACATTAACGAGTACGCTGTCTTATCAGAGGAAACCCCCTCTGGGTACTCTTGGTGGATCAGTCGATTGGAGCGATATAACTACGCCGGTCTACTGGGGCTTTGGAACCCACCCTTATACGACAACTTTGCCAACCTCCTGACAAAGTATCCTGGAGACCCAAAAGACCCCGGTAATACCAACTACGTCGGCGCAGCGGGATTCCCCTTGTATAAGTACTACGCTAAGAAAATGGTTGGTGTACGCGCTAAGACAGTTGGATCGACTGACAAGAAGTGGGATTGTTTCGCCACTATCGGTTCGCGTGGTGATCTCGTTCGCATCCTGGCTGGGACCAGAGTGGCGACAGGAAACTACACCTTACACATCAAAGGTCTCGAAACGGTTGGATACGGGAGTCGCGCAAAGCTTGATGCTAAGTACTACGCTTTCTATGGCTCCGATGACATCTTTCAGCCTTTTGGCGACCCACCATACCTGGGAACGCAATCCGTGCCAATTGTCAATGGGGAGGCACAGCTGAATGTCACTGTTACTGATCCACATACTGGCTGGAGGATTGAGTTTAAGCGTTATTGAACGCGCAGTATAGATCCGGTTGTAGTGACGGTCGAGCAACGGTGTTTGCTGCACGTCATAAAGCAATCATCATAGCGGGATAGACCTAAGTTAGTTTCACTCAAAGTTGTCTTTTGTTTACCATTTACTGATACGGTTGCTGCATCACCTGCTTTTAAACAACTCATCCACATTTCCGTTAATGTCCTCTGAGTGCTATTACGTAGTCCTAAAACAGTGTCTTGACGACGATCATATTATTCAGATCGTTCGCCTGGCTATCTTACTGTGTCTTGAAAAACAGTTTCCTCCCTCGTTCTTTTAGCGTCATCAAGGTGGTTTCTCCCCTAATTCTCGGAAGCGTGGTGCATCATCACAGACCTTATCAGCGGACCATTTCATGGCGCACCCGATCACCATTCCAAGGACAAAACCTTACGACACCAGAGCGTGAAGTCGTCGAGTACAAGCTCCACTACATACTGGGTGTACGACATGTTCTTGCTTCTGTAACAAGTGCCTTGATTGGTAAAATTGACGAATCGATAATCTTCTAGCACCCTAAGGAGCTAGGAGGTGATATGACTTGCCTTGAACTTGAAGATAAAATTCTTACTATCGTTAGTCGGCATTACTATTTTCAGCAATATTAGGATTAATTAATACTTGATTGCTATATATAGAACTGAATATATTCTTTACCGATAGTTTTATCCTATTTCTGCTTATTAATACTAAATATTCTTCTGCAGGGCGATGACCTAGAAATTGTCGTCCAAGCTTCGTGAAAAGCAAAAAGCTTCCTATTGTAACCACTGGCACCGCGATAACCCAATATACCCAGAAATATTTTGCGCTAGCTGAGAAGTCTTCACTCATAAAGATAACTGCCACAAAAGAAATAGGAAGGAAAACTTTGGCTAAGGACGTTAAATATCCCGCTTGCTGGGCCTGCTTATTGGAGGTAATGCTCTCCCGTACTGATGCAGCTTGCATGTAGGCTTGTGAAATAATGTCGAGCCTTGCCTTAAGATTTTGGACGCCATTATGCAAGCTCCTCCATGCCTCTGCTTCCTATTTCTCCGTGCTTTTCGTCTTAGAATAGACTCCTAACGCATCCATGTTGCGGTGCAGCTCCCAATCTGTCGACTCTAGTGCCGATGTTGCGCGCACTTGACGACCGAAGTCTCGCGGATCCCAGGGTCGCGCCTGAGACTTTTCAAACAGATTTGCGGTGTTTATCATGATTGTTGGGTCGATGGTGCTTATTTGATACTGCTCTTTGATGATATACGCTTCGGCAATGTGCAAATAAGCTGTCCATGCTGATAAGAATATTCTTTTGAAAACATCGATACGACCGTTCGGATCTGCAGTTCCTTGTCGTTCCTTCAGCTTGTATAGGAGAAGAATGTCCTCGAACATGGACTTCATGCCAGGTGATTTTTCGACATTAGTCCAGTCTGCCGATATTGGGCCTAGGATATCGGTGGTGTCGCAGGAAGGGTACCAAGACCCCCGCTAGTCTAATCCAGGCATATTCAAATCAATCAGCTTAATAGAATCGTCACGGCATACCTCCCGGGGAGTAGACGAGCCCTCCCATACTGCAAAATCGCCGAGAGGTGGGTCAACAAAAGGGATAGCTGATATGTCTTGTTAGCTAAGAGGTCTCTGCAACATCGTGAATATTGGGTGGGTTTACCATCCCAGGACTCCCCGCTGCACTTGCTCCAGAAGGAAAGATGTTCATAGCTTGAAAGGGAACGTAGGAATGAAACGGCTCTGACCGTCGTAGTGGCGCGGGGACCTATTCAACACATTTCCAACGATGCTGCCAAGGCCGGCCCAGTAAGATGCAAAGAAAGCAGGAGGAACTCTCAGTTTTGCTCCAAGAACTTGTAAAAAGTTTCTTGGCAAACCTTCGAGCACAAAAGCCCGTCGACGTACGGCACCTTTTGGATCTTTCTCATTAAGGCAGTTTCTAAGAGCCCTGGATGTTCTGAGTTTCCGTACCGAAGGCTTGGCATTGTCCTGAACTCAATCACGGCGGCTTGTCCTTCTTCCCTCATGGCACCTTCTTGATCAGTCAGTAAAGCTACAGTACTTATATTTAAGTGAATAGTACTTAATGTAGCTTAATGTATATTAAATATGTACACCACGGGGTGTGTAGTGTGCTTTGCAAGTTTTTGGGAGTGCAGAATAGCTAGGGAGACGTTATTTAGTACTTTAGAGTTGAAACAGGTATCTTGAGCGCTTGGATGCTGGTAAGGATGAGACAAGAGACCCGGTTCTTGGCGATTATATCTTGAACTTCTATTACAGTACATATAAATCGATTATGCGATGGCAACCGTAGACACGTCGAACTGAAGGTTATTGCTTGGAAACTTGACAAGTACGGCGAGTCAGAGGATCCAGACTTTCGGCAGAACGGCGCCGAAATCAAGAAGAATACACGGCCCGTAATTTCGACGTCGCTCGATGGGCCTCTCCACTGTGACAAATTGAGTTAGTGGATGTTTTAGTGGATGCAGCCGAGATGTTGAGCCTACAGTCGCCAAATTACGGCTCAGCTAAAGGACCGGAAGACCAAAGGGTCAACTAATTCACAACACAGAGATCAGTAAGATTGACCCAAAATGATTAATATCCAGTTCTAAAACTAAAACTACCGCACCCAGAGGTCGGCAAGCAAAAAGACAAAGAAGAGAAGTAACAGGGTACACCGTTCTAACCATTCTAATCTTATCCGTCCATCCTATTCTAATCAATCCATCCTATTCTAATCAATCCGTTTTAAGACTCGGCCTTCTTGGTAGCCTTGGTCCTGAGCTTCATCATGACATAGACAAGCCCATAAAAACCAATCACAAACGCGACAACAATACCAGCGTTTCTCCAACCGTAGTACTCTTCCTTAAGGTTCAACGTTTGGAGGTAATCCGCGCCCGAGGTGTATTGACAGACTTGACAATCGGCGAATGCATCAGGGTTGAGGAGGTTGGTAGCCTTGCCCATCGCATTCTGGTAATCAAAAAGATAGTCGCCGCAGGTGGTGTTGGACGGAGGATCGAAGACGGCGAGTTCGTGGGACTTGCAGTGGACGGGCTTGTCCCAGGTTGTGAACACGAGGAGCGAGCTCATGAGATAGTTGAAGGGATCAATGTAGTACATCCTGTGACTTGAGTCAGATGGTGATGTTGGAATACCGTGAGAGTCTACCACTTACCAGTATCGCCAAAATTCTACAATCTGACTGTAAGGGATCATAACACCGCAGAAAGAGACGAGAGTGGTGATGACCAGAGGATTGACGAGCGATGCAAAAACCGCGTTGGGAGTGTACGCAGCGATCGCCTGGCCGATGCCAGTGTACAAGCCTTCGTACATGAGCTGGAACATGTTAGCTTGAGTACTCAAGATACATCAAAGAAGGAAGAACTTACCGCGACAAAGAAGACACTGCCGGCATGTTCAGCACCAGTCGGAAGCCCAGCAGTGAAATACCAGCAAACAAAATACAACACCGCACAAACCAGCAAGTACGGCAACTCGGACACGATCAACCCCGTGACGAACGGCGCCCAGTGATACATCTTGCTCTTCTTCTCCCTCGCCTCATAGATATCCCGCCGGTCGATAAACAGCGGCTGCAGCTGCGCGATAATACCCGGCGCGATGAAGATAAAGTTGAACACGGTGAATAGGTTCTGTTGCAGGTCCGTCAAGCTGTCGCCGATCTGCCAGAACGTGAAACCGTTGAGGAGCGGGAGGAGGATGTGCATGGCGATCTTGTTATCGACGTATTCTGTGTTACGGAAGAGGGAGATATTCATTCGGTGTGTCACGAGCTTGACTTGTGTCCACATTGAGGCTGCGAATTCGTTGCCGTCGTCAGTGGTGCTGGAGGGTTGAGATGCTGCTACTTCGATCATGTGGTCTAGGTCCTTGCTGAGTTGGTCGTGTTCCGGCGACTGCAGCCAAACTTGGTTCCAGTCTGTGTCCTTGTACGGTCCATCTTCACCGGACACAACGTCGATCATGTGTTCAGCGGGGTTGGCCTCAGGGGGACAAGGTGCGCCATGACGGCCGAAATACTCCTTGATAGTAGCTGCGTTGTCACCGATATCGCCGAAATACACAGTCTTTCCACCTTTGGTAAGCAGTAACAGCGTGTCGAACTGCGTAAACAACTGTGCAGATGGTTGATGAATCGTCACCAGAATAGCCTGTCCGGCAGCCGAGAGCTTTCGAAGGAAGCGCACCGTGTTGTAAGCAGCCTGCCCGTCAAGTCCAGACGTCGGTTCGTCCAAAAAGATGAGAATACTAGGCTTTGCGACCAACTCAACAGCGATGGTGAGGCGTTTCCGTTGTTCAATTGACAGGCCGTTTCCAGGACGACCAACGAGTGTGTGTTCCAGATCGTTCAGCTCAAGGAGATCGACGATGGTGTCGACGTAACGCAACTTCTCTTCATCGGGTACATCGCGGGACTGGCGTAATAGGGCAGAGAATTCAAGGGCTTCGCGGACAGTGGCTAACGGCTCGTGGATATCGAGTTGCTCGACATAGCCAGCTGATCGTTGGAAGGATACGGGAATAGGTCGACCATCGACGAGCACTGATCCGTGGATTGAACCTTCGGTTTTGCGCTGGGCGAGGACATCGAGGAGTGTTGTTTTACCGGCGCCCGAAGAACCCATCAATGCACCGAGCATACCAGGTTTGACGTAGCCTTGGACATTATCGAGAAGGACACGGTCGCCGTCTGAGGTCTTGACGGTGTATGTCAAGTTCTTCCAGGTAAAGATACTCTTGTTGCGCATGAGATTCGGGTCGACTTCACCATCGGAAGCTCCAGCGCCATTGTCGGTGCGAGTCTTTTCCGATGGTGTTTCGCTGTCCTTGGAGGGGAGAAGATGCTTGGACTTGTGCTGCTGTTCACGAGGGATGAGGAGGCTTCGACTTCCTTCTCCGACTTGCTTCCATCGCGACGTGAAGAAGATGGTGAGGCCGACGTAGAAAATCCACCACGCGCAGTTGATGCCAAAGTTGCGCCAGATGTGGCTGTGGCTGAATGACATGTTGGAGAGGTAAGCATCGCCTGTGACGAATGCAGCCCCGGGCTCAGCGCCGCCAACACCAGAACAGGCTTGTCCTCCGTTGCCTCCGACATATCCAGGGCCGTTGGGAATGAGGTAGGGGCCAACACATGGGATCTCCTGATCATGAAACTCATTCCCGAGAAGAGCCTCAAAGCCGTAAGCCATGGGGTTGATCCAGAAGATCCACGATAGCCAGGGATGCATCTCGGGCTTGATGATCATGTATCCCATGTAGACGAACAACGCAACGACAGAAAGACCAGAGACTTTGGTGGCGGCGTCAAAGGTCGGAAACGCAGCGCCGATAAAGCGGAAGAAAGCCGTCATTGCCAAGGCGGTAACGTAGTTGTTGACGAGATATGTAAAGAACGCAGCAGCAGTAGTCTTGAGACCGACGAGGAAATAGAGAACAAGGCCGAACTGAGTGACCTGAAAAGCCAGGATGGGCAGATCAGCCACAACCTGTGCGATGACAAAAGCTGCCGGGTCATAGAGTGCAAAAGACCGATGTTTCGCAAGGATAGGTCGTCCAGTAAAAGAATCCGTCACCTCCGACAAGGCCAAAAGCGAATTATACAAGATGGAGAAGAACAAGGCACCTCCCTTGAGAAAGAGACCAGCGGAGTTATCAGGCGCGTTGTAAAACAGAGATCCACCAAGGAAGGCCTGGATGAGAGTCGCGCCCTGCTTCATGAACAGCGTTGACTTGTCACCCCACATGATCTGATACTGCCTTGTAACAGCAGCTTGGATCTGCATGGCGAGGTTCGTGGTGACGGGGGATGAGGCGGGGACGTAGCGTTGCTTCTCGCGGGCGACCATCTCCTTGAAGATTGCTGTGTTCTCGGCTGCTTCGGTGCTGATGGGGTATGCCTGGCATTCCTCGATCATACGAGCTTTGATGGTTGATCTGTCGTATGCAGCACGTACACCATCTGCATCACGGGGGAAGGTATTCTCATACCCCTCCGCAACACGGCGTTCAGTCGGAACAGTGACACCAGTCAAAAAGTCTCCACGATTCGACCCCGAATCCCTGACGAAGCCAAGATCTTCCATGAACGGAACAGCATCCTTCTGCGGGCCATAAAAGATCTGCTTCCCCTCATCAAGAACAAGAACCTTATCAAAATGCTCGTAAATACCATTACCAGCCTGATACAGCGTGACAATAGTAGTCAAACCAAGAATATCCGTCATGGCACGTATAGCACGCACCCACTCCAGCGCCGTGCTCGCATCAAGACCGCGCGTGGAGTTGTCCCAGCAGAATACACTAGCCCGCGTGGTAAGACACTCCACGATAGACACACGTTTGCGCTCACCGCCGGATACACCGCGGATGAAGGCATCGCCGACTTTTGTATGTTTTGTGTGAGATATGTTGACGGAGCGGAGGAGGAAGTCTTTGTAGAACTGGGCGTATTCTTCGCGGGTCTTTATGCCGGGGGGTAAATGGAAGGGGACTTTCATGCGTGCGGCGAAGTCGACGGTTGCTTCGACCGTGAGACTGGGGAAGAAGATCTCGTCTTCGGTATTCATTATGATTTGGCCGCGGTAGGCTTTTGCTTCGACGGCGGACATGTTGCCGTAGTGAACATCGCCGGTAACTTCTTCATAGCCTAGACGGTTGTTGGCTAGGACGCTTAGGAGGGTCGTGCATCCACTCCCAGGGCGTCCGAGGACAAGCAACATCTCGCCAGGCTTGACGCACCCCGACGAGCCATCAATGATAGTCTTCATAGGTGCATCTTTAGCACTCTGGTGAAAAGGGTAGAACTGGGACAGGACGTTTTCGTTGAACGCAGCGTCGGCGCCTATGCCTTTGACGGTGAGATTCTGCCAGGTGACGCCGAGTTTGCGGGGTTTCTGGCCGATCTCTTCGTCGGCGTCGCGCATGGCTTGGAGTTCTGGGGCGAGATGCCATTGTGTTGTGGTGTTGGTCTTTTCGAGGGGAGGTTTGTCGATCAAGGCTGGGGGAGGTTGTTCAGTGGCTGTGATGGAGCCATCCTCGGTGGTGGATGAGCTGATGCTCATTTTCACAGTCTACAATTAATAAAAATGAAAGAGTAGTAATTAGAGAGCGATACAGATTTAATTGAGTGACAAAGAACGTAATGGAACGAAAGGTGAGCGTGATATAACAGCGACAGAAACGTCTTCATTTACACAAGCAAGCAAACTCTATCTCTTCACCATCAAAGCGTCATCAACTTGACTGACTAAACTTCCAAAACCCTCCGGACTCAGATATGGAGACTAAAATAATTTCTCAGCAATCGCAGAAGACAAAACCCTGCGGAAACGCCATTTATTATCAGGAGCGAGGAGTCCGACCGTCTCCCTCGCGGCATGTTCGAAAGCTAAACCGCTTGCGGCCATACAAGCGAGTCCGAAGCGATCGACAGACCAATGCGAGCATGGCAGCTCTCTCCAAGCGGAACAGTTACTAAACACTGCCGTGGGTGTTCACGTGTCGGCGAGTATAGTAATCACCGATTACCCCTAAGGGCACTAGCTCGCTTCGCAGTGTGAAACCGTCCGCGGAGGGTTTTGTATATAGAGGTGGTGCTCGCAGCGGACTTTGTTCCTGTCCTTCAGTCCGATAGCCAATTCAATTCAATTTTACCACTCTTCTGCTTGCAGCCAAAGACCCATACCGCGCTTGACAAACAATGGGCGCCTCCGCACCGCATCCCTCTCAGAGACGCTTCTCGTGTGACGTCTGCAGGAAGAGCAAGTCGCGATGCCAACGAATAAGACCTACCGATGAGAAATGTGCGAGATGTTCGATGCTGGGAGTCAAGTGTGAGATAGGACAGCAAAAGGTTCCAGGGCGGCCGCGTCGAAAACAAGCTGGCAAGGGCTCACCACCGCCTGTTCAGCAATTGCCTGTCAGTCAAACAGTCTCTCCAGGTGCTGTGCCGCAAAATGCTGCGTTCGTGGATGATTGGAGTCCGTTTGACTGGACGGGCATGCTGTCACCGAAACAGTCCCCTCCTCAAGTGTCTGCCACCGCGGTACAAGATGGAATTGCAGCATCGTGGGGTATGGGGTTCACAGACATCTTTGACCAGTCAAGCACGTCTTGGAATACAGGCAGTGATCTCGAATACACAAATACTCCGCTGTACACCGATATAGACACCATCGCGAACCTGTACCCAGTCGGCGTGTCGCCAAACTCCACCGTCACGTACGAGACCTTGTTCCCCTTGACCAACTGCCTCACAACGCATCACCCGCGAAAATTGGACCCTGGAGAGTTCATGTCTGACTTATCCACGATGAATCTCGGTCTTCACTTCCGTCTCGAAGCAATAAAGAAGACTAAAGCCTCGCTCGACTTTGATTATATGATCTACCAACACGGCCCGTTATTTATCGACGATATTATATTTGTAGAATACATCATCAAAGTCGCTCAAGAGTTTCTGTTCATCTTGACGAAGCTCTACAACACCCGGCATTGCCCTGAGCTCCTGCATGATTCTCAGCCGATGGAGTTAATCTGCCCATGCCATCTATCATCAGACCTTCGAAAGCAGCCAAAGAATCTCTTTGACGTCTTCCTCCCTCAACCTACCGCTACCTCAGAACCGTTACCTGCCCCCATTGCCCTGATGATCACGAGCATCTTCATCCAGCTTATCACCATCTACGAGCTCATCCTCGATAGCATCGCTGCACGAGTCGAGCGAATTGCCGTCGATCCGATCGAGCCCGTCCCAGGCGTTATAGTTTGCGGGCGACCCCTTGAGAGACCTTGCACACAGGGCATGATCTTCTGCGAAGTGTCAGTCAGTATAATTGAGAATATCGAGCGTGTCTTGGGTGTTGGGAGGGAGGTACAGGGCAAGGAGGTCGGCTTGTTGGCGGCTAGGCAGGTCGAGGTTCTTGGGAATGAGCTGAATGAAAGACGTCGCGTCATTCCTGATCATGCTATGATGACGCCTGCTATGTTACGGAAGCTCCTTGGAAAGGTTGCGGATATTTTTAGAAGTATTAGAGTGTAGTTTAGTTTGTTAGATTGTACTTGCGAAGGTATTACTGTTCGACTTGGGTCATTATTGCACTCGATATTGTTACGCGTTGCTGTAAACTTTCTGACGAGATGTGAGCCTCCAAACCCCAAAACGCTTCTAGCGATGCAGTGTTGTTTCATAGTCATCTTTGTCTTGTTCTTGAGTTTATTGACTCTCAGCCATGGCCCATTCGCGTAAAGTCAACCTCAATATTTACCCGGAACTGCCATCAAAATAGAAACAGTAAATAAATTATTATTATTACAACTTAAAGAACACCTCCAATCACAATCAAGTATCTAACTAGACTTTGGTAGACTATCCTGACCCTTCTTATAAATAGCCTTCTTCACATCCTTCGTAAGATGAACGCTTCCTTCAGAGATCCCATCAAAGATCTTTCTCCATCCAATGGCATTAAGAAGCCAAATAACATACGCATTAGCACCCCGCCAAATATACTCCCCCTTGCTCAAAGCCGTCTTATTCTTCAATACGTCCTTCACCACCAACCGTGCGAACTCCTCGGGCTTGGTACCATTCTTCAGATGCTGTCTCGATCTCTCACGAAGAGCCTCCTCAGTATCAATGAAGATACTCTCAGGAGAAAGGAGCTTCTTATCAGGTGATAGGATATTTGTTGAGACCACGCCCATGTATAGAGTGATGACCTTGATGCCGAGGGGTGCAAGCTCAAGACGTAGAGTGTCGGAGTAGGAGGCGACTGCTGCTTTGGTTGCGTTATACTGAGCGGAGAAGCAGTAAGGTAGACGCGCTAGAATTGATGCTGTGTTGATGATGGTCGGTGTCGTTTTGGACCCAGCGACTGATGCGAGGAGGAGTGGAGTGAAGGCCTGGACCATGTCGAAGAGGCCAAAGACGTTGGTGTTGAACATGTTCTGGACTTGCTCTCTGTCGGCTTCAATGGCGGGTGCCTCATACACTGGAAGTGTCAACACGCGTCCTCGTTCACAATTGGCGGGCAGACTTACTCAATCCAGCATTGTTGAACAGAATATCCAACTTTCCTCCTGTTCTCTTCGTAATCTCATCCTTGAGGGCAGATATACTCTCCGACTTGGTCACATCAAGTGTCAGAAGCTCAATGCCTTTTTCTGAAAGACCTGCAAGCGATTTGGTAGATCGAGCGGTCGCAAAGACTCGGTAGCCTTTGGCTGCGAATTCTAGAGCGAGGGCATGCCCGGCTCCGCCTTCGGAGCAGCTGCATGTATGTTAGCAAGTTTCGATCTGCATGCAATGCTAATCTTAGTGGAGCTTACCCAGTAATTAGAGCTGTCGGCTTGTTGGACATTATGGGGTATTCGCAGAGTGGTGTTCTTGGGTTCAGTGCAAACAACGTTTGTGGTTCAGTGGATTGAGTATGCTGAAAGTATTAATTGCAATGGGTATTATGGAGCTATGGCTAGATCTCAATCACATTGTCTCTTTATGAACCTCCTGCGCAATCTGGTGGTTGGTCATCATTTCAGCGATAGATAACCATTCACTTCTCTCCTCGGAGGCTTTAGTAATATTACAAAATGTCGCTTGACTTTCAAGACGCTTGCGGGCGTATGGAGACTTGCCGAAACTTAATTGTACTGCGGAGTCTGCGGGCATTGCTCCGATCAGTGCGGTCATTTCGGGCTTCGCGGCGGGGAGCGCATCGGTAGTTAGTTGATTAGTGAACAGCCCGAGACGCAAAAGTTGCGCCGGGACATTCGTAATTTAAGCTAGTGCTGTTAGAACCTTATTACAAACCGGACAAATAATTATTCCTTGTCTCTGTTTCACATGTTACTGATCGTTGTAAGAAGACACTTGTGTCCAGTTTTGCCTGACACAGGGACACTCGAGGGGAGGAAAGAAAACTCAGGGCCCTGATCCTTAGTGAGAAAAACGTATAGGTAACTTAATTAGCTAAGTTTAGAATAAGTTTAGTACAGACTTAGCATACCTTTTGCTAAGTTTTTCTCAACACTCTACATCAAGGTCTGATAATCTCTTGCTCTATGATGACACTGAAGCTCTGCTGTGTACGTATTCTCAGAATGCGAAGCTGCTAGTGAATAACAGCGGGTTTTGCGCTGAAAGAATAGGGGCTAAGAAGAAACCGACGGCATAACGCATCACAGAACAGCTCTAGAAGGATAGGTTGGGTTTTACTGTGATACAGTCGTCACAATGGTAAATACCAAGGTGGGCTGGTCCCCAGTGCTCAGTATCCAATGTAGCCCTACATATTTACGTAGATAAGAACTCGGTAGCCTTTCAGGTTTGAAGAAATCGTGGTTCATAGTACTACCTTCAGGGCATAAAATGACCTAATGCTGCACAGTAGGTGACATAAGCAAGATCCGTTTAGTCACGAGAATGTGAGGATGCTGCAGTTTGAGAGACATGTCACATTGTCACATCAGGCTGTCTATCTGGCCGGGCGAAGGATGCAAGCGCCACATTCAATATTGTGTGCAGCTGCACATTTTGCGTACAATGACCGGCAGATATTCAAGCCATTTATGCAACGGGCTTGAAACAGCAATGCGTGTCTTCTTCGCATTGGGTAGCCTCCAGAAGGGCATTTCGTTGCTTTGGATCTAAGTATGCTCCATTGAGTGTCTTGCGCATATATCAATCCTGCGCAGTTATTCCATTCTCTCCTTTTAATTCTTCTCAGACTTCACATTCTGGTTAAAATCTGTGAAGTTCAGGCCATAATATCCCAACGCTTAGTTTCCAAGCCCAGTATATGTCTCTTATCCTCTCTGTATCTACATGCTAACCTGTAGCAAAGCATCAAACCATGTGTTACCAGACCAAGACCGTCGAAGTCTGCGACAAATGCGGTAGCACCAGCATTGGTAGCTATGGACCTATCACGCCATGCGGTCGGCGTGGACGCGGCCCTTTGACCGCGATTGATGACAACACGGAAGAGCCGTGCCATGGAGTTGAGGTTGATGTGGAGGAAGTGTCTATCGATTTGTGTGATAACTGTCGTATCCTAGAGGAGTTGGAGGCTCGAGAGCGGGAACGGCAGCAGAACGAGGATACCGATGATCAAGACATGGAAGAGGTCTATATTCCCTAGTCAACTGCAAATTTTGGCATGTTTGTATACTCAAGTAGGATTTTTCAGGACCCGAGAAGCTCGCGAGAGTCGTGCCTTTAGTCACAGCATCTCCGTTCACTTGCACACTTGCATCTTCTACCTCATTCACGAGGGTGGAATACAAGGCCTCGTGTCTATATAGAGAACCGGTCGAATTTTTCCACTCGACTGCAAGTCATCTCAGCTTCAAAGCAATGTTTTGAAGAGCAGAAATACCATTGATGTGGCTTGTGGCTGGGACAGATGTCATGGTTGCAAACCTTGTTGCCAGTGGCGCCAAGATGCACCGCTAGCTCTGAGAACTAACCAGATCCAGCCTTGAATACCACGAATTCGGGATCATGAGGCCACGCATGATTCAGACACCTCGTCATTGTTTAAAAGTAATGAAATGCATCCTCCGCGCTGTCGCTTATTTCCTTCTTGCTTTTCGTTTCGGCTCTCATTTCTGCCTGTTGATGCGTTCCGTATTGTATCCTTTCGCCGCCATGGATTATGAAGATACAAGAGCACGTATAGTGCAGTATGAACCCCCAGTGGTTATATTCAAGATCATGGTTGACTGAATCAACAGAGCCCGCGAATCTGGCGAATTCACCGACTTCACATTCGCTTGTAACGGGAGAAATATCGAGGTTCACAAGATCATCATTTGCAGCCAGTCTCCGGTCTTTCGTGCAGCTTGCGCTGGTCAATTCAAGGTAAGGAACTAGGGCGGACATCATTCGTCAGTCGCTCTGACAAACCTCAGGAAGCATTCTCTGGGACATATGATTTGACATCACATCAGCCTGATATGATACAGCGCATGGTCGACTATCTCTATACGGGCGACTATAAAATAGGGATGAGCGAGACCGACGAAACGAGCACTGAATCAAGCTCGGGGACGCTCTCGACGCATGCGATAATGTATGCTCTGGGGGACGAATACGACATCAAAGGACTCAGAGATCTATCGGCTCGAAAATACTCATGGGCGTTGGACGAAAGTCTGAACCTCGACGAGTTTCTCAATTCAATCCCGTTCGTGTACACCTTAACTCACGATAGCTCAAGAGGTCTCCGAGACCCGGTACTGGAGTTTGCAAGAAATAAGCTCCGCAATGCGGGAGGGCAGTCAGATATCCGAGATGCATTTGACGAGCTACTCGTTGAGTGTCCCGATTTCTTGAAAGAACTCTTGTACTACTGTGTTCAAGCTCCATCCTTTGGATATTGCCCTTGCACAGGTCCACGGGACAAAGTGGCAGTTGAGGCTGAAGGATACCGTTGCAAGGGATGCGGCAAAGATGGTGCAAGTCTCAGCAGGCCTGTCTAGCTACTACAGTCTAATAGATTAAGACTGAGTGAGACTCGAAGATAGAAATGTTTATATGAGATACCAGAATACAGTCGATCAGACAATCTGGTGCGAGAGTTCCTACGTGTGAGTATTGAGACTCACATAACAGCATAACATCAAAGGCTTCAGCTCATATGTAGTTGAACGGAGAGCATAGATAGGAGTTGTGAGACATAAGTCAGCAGGGATTTCACATCCCGCTAGGATGAGACCAGACCAGCGTTAAGACAGACTTGGATTGGCAACTTGGATGTGGTTATGCTGAGGTTCAAGACAAGAGCTGAGTTGAGACGTGACTGAGCTGGCAATTAGGCTGGGATGCTGTCAAACTGAGAGCTCGTAAAGTTTACTCAGGGTAACAATATATTGGTAACTGCGATATGCTTAAGTCTGGAGTTAAGCTTCGGGTTACGTTGAGAATATTAAGTGAAATTATTGATATAATTTGTAGGTGTTGAGAATACAGCTGGAAGACAAACCATTATTACCAGTTTGGTGGCACTGAGCCCAGCGAACGAAGCTATCACGACACTGATGGGGCCTCAGAAAACGAGAGGGTAAAGTGCATCGCACCTCAGCTCCGGATCTAGACAGAGTCTACAAAACCATGCAATGAAATACAGGCTTCTTAACAGTCCCATTACACCATCGCATTCATCTGTGGTGGCACTTGATTTCCAGCACGCGAGGTATCGCGACAACGGTGGGTTCACAAACGATAGGGGAAATTGGATCGCTCGCTCAGAGCCACATTCAGGCTTCTTTTACGGGCGGACAATGAGTTCAAAGATACAATTAAATGTAAGCTTTTGAACCATACTAGTTTCAGTGAATCTGGAGCTATGTTCGTGGTGAAACTGCAATTCTAAACTGGGCCCAAGTCTGGCAAAGTTCGTCAAGAAAATCCAGATTTTCGGCGCCCCTATCCTAGACTTAGGTTTTCTTCTACATCAAAAAAGCACAAGTCTGATATCCATTTCTTGGCGTGTCCACGGCATATATTATCATTTATTCTCACCATTTTTAACCTCACCAATTTCACATTTATACCTATTACCAAGCTAAGCCGGACTTACAATCTCTGAAGCTCAATTCATCTCCCTATCTCTACCAATACCCATTCAATCACGCCAGTACCTCGCCGTCTAAGTCTTCATTCGGGTCAGATATCTCCTCCAATGAACTGTATAATCTCTCCTCCTGCTCAAGGGTCACCTCACCATCCGTTGCCAGGATCTCATTATCTGAATTCTCAGTGGAGTCAGGTATCTCCATCTAGAGCGGATACCTCAAAGCACGCGGCAGTTCCAAACCTTCATCATTGACAACTAGCGACAGACAAAGGTCAGATCCGACAGTGTTCTCGACGGTGTGCTTGAGCCGGGGTTTCTTCAGAGGTGCTGGTGAGATCTCATCACCTGTCATTTGCTTGTGAACTGGACTTTGTACAGAATCTCAGTCTCTGAACAAGAGATTGGACCAAAACGCTGGGCTAGTCGAGGAACAAAAATTAGACTGGTCAAAGAGTGTACTAAACTCATCATAAACTATCCTAAGATATCTCATATCGTCTGAACTCTTCATCACTTAGGGCGGGTTGGATGCTCAAATGCAACAGAGGCTGGTGATGGGGCAGTCCTGTGAACAAAACGTTTACATGGAGAGCTGTTCTGATATTCGTCATATACCAAGCGTTAATTGGGGTTTCAGCCTGGGTACGCATCATTGTCATGTTGGCTGGAACCTGACTGTCACGTCTTACCTATCAACGTTGTACGCCATGCTCCTCATGGTCATCCTCGCTTGGTGATCGTACCGAGTAGACTTCACTCCAGCAGCCACTACTAATTGAACCAGGTCTAGCCATAGATAACTTCACTTGTACAGCGATAGGGCCTGTAGAACAAATCTGGTCATTAATCACTTGGGTCTTGGAGTTGCATCTCGACTTTCACCAATCACCAATCACCTTGCGCTCGGCGTGATTGGCTGGCGCGGTGTCCTTTCTCCACCTTTGTGGGCCTCGAGTCATGTCGCAATCTGGTACCCGCGCTCATGACTAATGTCAAGTCCGAACGTCACGAAGCTTCACCAGACTGGCCGACAATTCGGTCAAAGCATTGCACATTGTTCACATTAAATGAAGCCTTCTGAGTTATTGATCATAAAACATTAAATTCTTATTCTCGTAATGTATCTATGCGCCCGGCATCCATCGTTCAACGCCCGTCTAGAACGCTTCTATATATTCATTCATTTTGATCCAATTAAGCCATATCGTGGTTCTTCTTCTCGCGCTGCTCAACAATGACATCGTTCTTCTCGTTATCATAAGTGATCTCATCGACAGTAGACTCGTCAGCCTTGGGGGCCAGGAAGGTAATTCCGCCGCGAACCCAGTTGACAGCGACGTAGCCGAGGACGTAGACGAAGCCGATAGTAGGGACGATGTAGGAGATTCGAGTGCCCTTGGCATCAGCGATTGCGCCCTGAACAGGAGGGAAAACGGCCTTCAAGTTGTTAGTTACGTTCAGAATGGAATAGGATTGATAAACTTACTCCGCCGGAAACACCCATGACAAGGATACCAGCAGCACGTCGAGTGTGGTGGCCGAGGTTTCGAGTACCCATGGCGAAGATGGTGGGGTACATGGGAGCCATGAAGAAGAAGACGGCAATGAGGATACCGACACTGGCAATACCCCTGGGAGCAGCACTGACGTAGGCAGTAAGAGCGATGGCACAGCAAGAGTAGACAACCATGATGAACTCGGAGCTGAAGATGACAGCAAGACCAGTAGCGACGAATCGACCGACAGTGAAGGTGATGAGAGCATAGCTCAGCATGTTGCTACCCTTGGCAGTGGTGATGTCACCGTTCTCGTGGGCGTAGTTGATGAAGAAGGTAGCAATGGTGACCTGGGCACCGACGTAGCAGAACTGAGCACCAAAGGCGAACCACATGTTCCACTGCTTCCAGATGGAACCCTGAGCGACGTGGCCAGCCTGGTCATCCTCAAGAACAGCCTCGCTGACCTCGGGAAGCTTGGCGAAGAAGAAGAGGACACCGACGGCGGCGCCAGCACAGGCGACAGCGAGGTAGACATACTGGACGTTGGTGAGGTTGTTCTGGTTCTCGCCGGAGAAGAAGAACTTGGAGGCGATGAGGGGACCGATGAAGGAAGCGACACCGTTCCAAGACTGGCAGAATTGGAGACGAGCGGAGGCAGACTCGGGAGCGCCGATGACGACAGCGTAAGAGTTGGCGGCAGTTTCGAGAGTAGCGAGACCACAAGCGATGACGAGGGTGCAAGCGCAGAAACCACCAAAGACAGCGCGACCGTTGGCGTTGCTATCAGCAGACTTGGCAACAGGCCAGAACAGGACAGCACCGAGAGAGTAGAGAGTAAGACCCATCAGGATAGTGAGCTTGTAACCGCGTCGCTTGAGGACCTCAGCAGCGATGGGAGAGAAGAGGAGGTAACCGCCGCCAAAGTACATGACCTGCAGGCCAGTGGACTCGAGCTTTGTGATGCCGAGGACGGTTTGGAAATGCTTGTTGAGGACATCTAGAAGCCCGTAGGAGAAACCCCAGAGGAAGAAGAGGGAGATGACGAGGGAGAGGGGGTAGATGAGGGCGCGACCGGTTAGGTAGCCGCCTGCGAGCTGGGGAGCCGCTGTGGGAATAGCACCGCCTGCCATTGTGATGGAATATGGGTGTTGATAAGAGAAGAAGAAAAGATGTTCTTGTCTATCAGATGAGAGAAGATGAGAGTGATGATGAGAATGAAGATATTCGTGGTGGTTGATGGTCTTCTTTATACAAATCTCTTCGCCTCTGGACTCGACCTAATCTCTACACACCAGCAGCTTAGCTCTGTCTCCAGTAGAGTAGCTTTTCCTCGCTTGAGTAGCGTTTTTTCGTCTGCGGAGTCCCCAGTGTCGGCGCGATAAACTCCAAGCTACTGTGGATGACCTTACCCACTTCCCCAACAACACAATGCCCCAGACACAGAAAACTTGGAGATGTGGAGGTGGGAAGCTCTACTCCGCGCGTGAGAAAGGGTGACGCTCCACTTCTCCATGACCCCAAACTGTGCGAAAATTCTCATCCCGCGGCATCGCCTAAGCCGTGTGGTGCAATCCAGACCAGTCTGGGGAAGAACCATAAAACAAGCTACCAATGAGCCCCATCGCTCTCCAACCACTCACGAGTTCAGTCTTCAACGCCAAGGGAGAGGGTAACTTCAACGGGCTTAGAGCGTTGAAGCCGTTGTGGAGATCGGTCCGACAATACGGCCGTTGTGAGACCTCACTCGAATAAGCTTAGTGACTGGCTACTGCCAAGCAGTCGATCTCCCGGTCTATGATGATAGGTCTGGATGCGTGGGAGACAGCCTAGACAGCGTGGGAAGCTCTCCAGATGCGCTCACTCGGGTTAGCAAGGCTTTACAGTATTCGGGCCTTTGATTTCGTACCAAGACCGCGCTATCGACCGGCATCGGCGTTATCAACCTGATTTAGCAGAACAAGGCTGATGATGCTTGTCTCTTTTGGCCTTGGTGTTTTCGCAAATGTGTGTCGTGGTTCACCGTGTTATTGGTCAAGCAAGTTTATGTTGGAGAAGTCAGGATGGAATGATTCGTCTCCCAATGCAACGGTAAGGTTTGATGAGGGTTGTTGGCTTGGTTGGGTCTCTCAATTGAGTTGTTTTTGGACGTGCGCGCATGCCTGCAGCAGGGTTATCTCGCTAGATCTCTGGTTTTAGGTTTCTCGGCTACGAGGCATCATACGAAATTGTCGAGAGCTAGACTGACTCGAACGCCACAAGATCTCTTTGTAAACGGCCCGTTCGATGCGCTTTAGTCTCAACCAAGGTCCAAGCTCCCCCCAACGCGAAGCTGTCATTGAATGATGCCTTCATCAAGAAAAACACGCGTTGGGTTGGAATATCCCGCATGAGCTGAATTAGGTAGAAGGGGGAGACTGGGGAATGTCGGCTTAAGGGAAGTTGAGAAGCTGGGGGTAGTGGGTTGAGGGAGGGGGCCACTCTCACCCTGAATGTCTCATCAGTCTCTGCCCATGGGGTCTTGGCGCGCTGACGAGAAGAATTGGAGAAGAGACTCCGGAGCTGATTGCTGCAGCTCTGGCTGTCGAGGTAAAAATACGACCTAATCCATTTTTCGTTTAGACAAGCTTCCAAAAAGCTTCGAATGCTTCTAGTCGCGAGTAGAGTCAGTGGATTAACTTGTTTCTGTCTAGTGAATTAAATCAAGTGCCGGTTTGATTTGATGCCGGGCTTGGCCGACACGTGAGGGTTGCGAAATTGATGCTGAGCCATGCCGTTTTGACGATGGCTTGGTACGGTTTGATCCGTGGGGGGAGGGCGAGAGTTCACCCACCACTTGCGAGAGAGATCATGATCCAGATCTGATTGATCATCGAGCTGGAAACGTGCTGCTGCATGAGACGGCATTGCCCGATTGGATAGAGAGGCAGTTGTCGCTCCGATGGAAATGCTGGTGTTTCATTGGGTGCCACGTTTATGGGTCGTGGGATTTGAGCTTTGGCCAATGGAAGCGAATTCGCTATGACTGCCACACAAACTGCTCAGTGGCGCACGGATAATCATTCGTCCTTCCGCTGAATGTGGCTTCGGCAGCTCTCCTAGTTTGAACAGTAACAATTAAATACTTATTAAACCTGGTAGACATATGATGAGTTTGGTTAATTGACATTAAAGAGAAATATAGCTCCACAGTTCTTCACTCAACTTTCGATATCCGCCTTTCTCGGAATACCTGACCGTTGATTGATATATGTGATAGCCAGCAGGTAAAAGAATAAACAGAATCTGTGTTTTTCACGTACCTATCACCACAATTAAGCCGCCTGTTGGCAAATTCAATTGTCTATGATACACAATTCACTCTATAACCGTAATCTCAGGCTTTTTTTTATAGCTGACGTTTGCAAGCGGTGCAAAGTGTCTCCGATATTATGTTCTTGCTCTCAGTGCAGGGTAAGACATACGTCACCCACCGATATCCCCGAACTCCACGTTCAATTTCAGTCTTACCTGATAAGCAGAATTCACCGAGCTTCACCTCAGATTACCTTAGAGCCGAGTTATATCCACCGAATACACCGAGGACCGAACTTTTGATGACGAGTATAATAGTCAGCGCACAGGACACTTATATTGACAATTGTTGTTGGAATTAATTGACTGGGTGGATATTACAATGGCTACTAGACTTCTTCTTCAAAACGGCACCGTGTTGCAGCATGATGCGCAAGACAATGTCATCGCCCTTAGAAACACCAACGTCTTGATTGAGGATGATCGCATCATTGAGATCGGTCGGGAAATTGAGCCTCAAGATGCCTCGACAATTGATTGTGATGGGAAAATTATTGCTCCTGGGTTCATCAATGCTCATCATCATGTTTGGCAGAGTCAATTGAAAGGGAGACTTGGCGACTCTACGATGCTGGACTACATGCTTGAAGGTCAGTACAGTCCTAAAATAACCGTTAGAAAGTCGCTGATGAGATAATAGTCAATCTTCAAAGCTTCAACTTCACAACGGAAGATTTCTTCTGGGGTCAACTAGCTGGATGTCTTGAAGCACTTGACGCCGGAACGACCTGCGTCGTAGATAATGTACACGGCGCGTCTAGCCCCGAACACGGTTTAGCCGCACTGAGCGCTACTTTGGCCTCTGGGATAAGGTCTATTTTTTGCCATGGCGTCATGCCGTTACGCGCTGCAGAATGGACAGAGTCTTCGTTTGAACTTGATCGTTCCCCTCAACCTGATTGGCTGCTGCCTCAGATGGATTCCCTTGCTGCAAAGGCTCCGTTTGGAGATGATAAGAGAGTGCAGTTGGGCTTCTTCTTTGACAGTTACTTCTTGCCCGAGAATGTCATTTCTGAGACGCTCAATTATGTGAAAGACGCTGGAGTGAAGCTTATTACAAGCCACTACAGACACTGGCCAGTTTCCAAGGGTAGGTATCGCCTGAATTATCTCTGCTGAGTATACGGCGCTGACATGTGGCATAGGGCAATCTCGAGTACCAGAGCAATTACACGCCTGCGGTCTTCTCGGCCCTGATATCCTCCTCACTCACGGCAACGGAACTGCACCAGAACAAGCGTCTCTACTCACTGAAGCTGGAACTTACATCGTCTCAACTCCCGACGCCGAAATCTTCATGACATCAGGCGCAGACCCAGTAGCGTTTCGAGAAGATCTCCCATTGACGTGCCTAGGAGCCGATTGTCACTCTTGCGGACCAGTCAGTATGATGCACCAGATGCAGATCGCGCTCGCAAGTGATCGAGGAATGCAGAACGTCAAGACTTTCGCTGAAGGTCATTACCCCAAGAAGATGCGGGCTACGGTGCAGAAAGCGTTCAATCTTGCTACTATCAAAGCAGCTCGTGCGATCAACATGGATGAGGACATTGGATCTATTGCAGTGGGAAAGTTGGCGGACTTGGTTATCTTTGACACGACTTCTCCTTCTATCAGCTGTGCAGCTGAGCATGACCCATTGACTGCCATTGTCCGCCATGCAGGTGTCAGAGAGATAGAGACTGTCATAGTCGGTGGCAAGGTTCGCAAGCACAATGGAAGCCTGCAGAGCGTGCACTTGGCGGAGGGCCTTGAAGCTGGCTTCGATCTCAAGCACGAGGCATTTAACTCAAAGGATGGATTATCGTGGAAAGAAGTTGCAAAGGAGTTGTCGAGAAGTCGAAGTGAGATTGAGGGCAGGATTGATAAGGTCAACAAAGAGCTCGCTAAAGAGAAGCTTATTGGAATGATGGGGGGCTTGCAGGACATCTTGATTGACTGATAGATCATCCGTCTAGAACATCTCCTTGTAATATTAATGTACAGATAGATCTCAACTCCAGCCTTGATCTCGTAGGCAGCTATGGAAGTAAAGAAAGCCCCGGAACTCGATCCTAAATAATAAAAAGACCTCGATATCTTAATGTAAGTTTCGGATATCTTGTACTGAGTTTATTTAGTCCCTTACAGTGAGGTCTGATGCTGTCTTGCCCCCGAGGAGTTCTAGCCTTCTTATCTTATCAAGATAAGCGATACCAACAACACCATCTGCGTATTTCTCCCGCAGCTGTTGACTGTAAATACTGACAGTTGATCTCATCACCGAAAACAAATATGCTTATACAGAGTATACCCAAATATGTCCGATTAGGGTGGTCAAATTGCAAACCGCTTCTTAGTTATCGACTTCTCAAATTCTCTCATCATGCCATTCCAACGCGTGGATACGCGTACAGATCTATATACATTCCGCCCAACTACTTACGAGTACAAATTAGCTCAAAAGAAGACACCAAGCGTCTCTACTCCCTTCTACAATCTTACATTGAAGACCCATCACGCGCAAAAGCCGTCAAAGAGGTCATCATCGACGCATCGCCCTGGATCTATGCCTCCACGTCCAAGTTACCGGATTATGATGAACTCCCGACGTCGATGGGATATGAAGAACTTGGCGACCCGCCAGAAATAAGGCTACGAAGATATGCTCGTCACCTAGAGTTAGGCGATGAAACGGCTGATCAGGTCGTCAAGATCCTTGCTTGGAAGCGTCGCGAATATGAGTTTAAACTTCAGAAGGAAAGCGAGTTTGCAATTGCCACGATAATTCTTCTCTTTTCCCTCTGCGAGAATATCTCCACGCTATATGTTGCTGAAAACCTCCAACAACCTGTTCTGGACTATATGCTCAGAGCAAACTATGCACAGGTGAAGAGTCCCCCACTTCAGAAGCTGAAGACCGTCCGTTTCTTTGCTGGCGCTCGAAGCGACGAGAGGTTTTACGCCGCGTGCGATATCCTCCAATTCATCCAGTTGATCCATCGCCTCCCAGCTCTTGAATCAGTGGCCATGGATGGGACGTCGGATTATGAGGCGGACCACCAGTTCTTCGTTCCGGGGACAGGGAATATGAAGAGACTGGAAATCACCCATTGCGATATTTCTCCTGGCTTCCTCACCGTCATGATCTCAATTCCCAGGGCGCTTGAGGAATTTAAGCTGTCGATTGGTGGCCTATGGACCCTTGACGGTGCAGATACTTCTAGCGAACCGCTTTACATTGCGAGGGCACTTTATGCGCATAGACACTCGTTGAGAGTGTTGAATCTTGATGTTGATGTAGGCGCTGGGGCAAATGCGGTGGACTGGGATGTTGACAGGAACTACGAGAAAGAAGATGACGGGACGGATTGGGAGATAAAGGACCAGCTTGATCTGTATGGACGCGATTGGCTGGCGTTGGATAAGGAACTCAGTACTGGGCACAAGATGGATAGTGGCAAAGAGTACACACCGACCATCGGGTCATTACACGGCTTTCCTTGCCTCACGCATCTGAGCATCGGCATCATGCCACTCCTAGGAAAATATCTCGGTGGATACGATCAGTATGAATTCAAGGAACCGCCCTATCGACTTCAACAACCTGCACCTTTCCGACTGGTAGACATGTTACCGCCATCTCTAGAGTATCTCTGTCTCTATGGGTATACGCGGGGTGAAAATCCGGATGTTGACGAGCATATTGATGAGCTTTTGGCTAAGAGGGATGACAAGTTGCCGAACTTGAAGGTTGTTAGGGGAATTGATGAGCGTGTGAGGGATATAAAGGATGTTCTTCATGATATGGCCGTGGCGGAGGTCGATGAAGATGAACTTTATGTAAGAGGAGAGGGATTTGAGTCTGGTTGGAAGAAGGTGGAAGAGCCGAAGCAGAACTAAAAGGTAGAGGACTAATGCTAGCTTTTGCTACAATAATCATAACTCAACTTTAATGTATTCATTTGTTATAGCTTTACTAAAATGCTTCATGACAGCTTCAGCTTTGTTTACCATCCACAAACTGATACGCAGTCCACGCTATTATTGGTCAAAAAGCTCGGAACAGCCCCACTGCGTGATCGTCATTACAGGATGCAGATCCACGCGTTCTGTGTCTGAAACGAACCGGGATCCTTTTATCAATCTGTCATGGCAGATTATTATCTCGTCAAAGCCAATTACTCGCCCACTCGACTCAATACTTAGTTACCATCTATCACACAAAATCCCTCCTTCGGTACAGCCCCACGTATGCCTCTACCAATCCCTCGCCACCACGTCAAGACGGGCTGCCGGACCTGCAAGTGCGTTACCATGTCTCTGCGTGTAAACTTGGTGCTAACTACCTAAAAGAGCCCGAAAGATCAAATGCGACGAGGCCAAGCCCTCATGTAAGCGTTGTGTATCGTCGCGCCGCGTCTGTGGCGGTTATCAAGGCACAGCTAGCCTGACGTGCTACCGCCCCAACCAACTATCCGCGCGCGACCAAAGAGAAGGCAGAGCGTTCCAGTTCTTCACAGAAATGGTTGGACCGGTTCTCTCGGGACCTACTGACTCTTACTTCTGGACGCATCTGGTCATGCAGTTCAGCCACTTTGAGCCTACCATGCGCCATGCTGTTCTGTCAATTAGCTCACTCTATGAGGAATTCGCTAGAGGCTCGCGTATCACTCGGCAGATCTGTGGTAGCACATATGCTGTTGATAATTACAACGCGGCTATAAAGCATGTCAAGTCAGCTAGTGATGAGCAGATGATACTGGTGATTTGCGTGCTCTTTATTTGCATCGAGTATCTACAGGGAGACTTTAACGCCGCAATGCAGCACTGTCGGCATGGCATCATGATACTTAATAATTCTTCGCGTCCGGAATGGATGTGTAAGTATCTTGTTCCCATATTCCGACGGCTGAGTATAACGCCATTCTTTTTTGGCGGTGGCAAACCACCTACGCCTCTCCCGCAGCTCATTGGGTTTGGGCTACCGATGCCTGCCAAATTTAGCGATACTCAAGAAGCGCAGACAGCGATTGACGACCTGTTGATTCGGATTATGGGGTGTCTGAACGATGGAAACGATGATAGAGTTACGCTGGCCTCATTGCTGGACGAATGGGATTCTAAGATGAATGATTTGGAACAGGAACTACCCCCATTCGCAACAGTGGATAAATACGGCATATGTGGAATGCGATTCAAGCACAAAATGGCCAAAATTTACATCCAACAGCCAAAATCGCATACAGAAATGTGGTGGGATCAGCATATCGCTATCTTTCGCGATGCTGTAAAATTGGCAGAACAAGCGTTTCTACTATCGACAGCACCAGGTTACCAACGCTTACGATCCAGCTTCAGCTTCGAAATGAGTTGGCTACCGATGCTTTTCTTCATTGTCCTCAAGTGTCGAGATTTAGAAATTCGTCACATAGCATTATCCTGGTTGGCGCAGCTTGGAACGGCCAAAGAGGGTCTGTTTGACGTGGGTACTCTGTATAGAGTTGGGAGACGACTTATCGAGCTTGAACATGATGTATCACTTGATGATACCGCTGAAATGGTGAGTACGGTTGTGCCGCCGGAGGAGAGACGCTATTTCGCTATTCCGATAAAACATGAGCTGGAAGTCATCTCCGAGCAGGATGGTACAGTCAGGTACAGAAGACAGGCCAAGTTTCTCACGAAAGATAAGGAGGGAAACGTAATCGGTCGAGAGGAATATATCTATGATGATAAACCTCGCGGGTGCAGTATTCAGATACCGCCAATGAGGTGCGCATATCGCCTGTAAGGGTAGAGTTTGAGGTCTCTAGACTGAAATGCATCAGGTTGTTCACTTTGCACTACATGCTAGCGCGTTCAGCCATGACAGCGCTGACATCGGCCCCCCAAGCAACAAGATGGTCAATGATATCCGGATATCGTAGCTCAAATGCTTTGGCGAGAATCATTTGGCTATCCATATCTATACCAGATTTTGCGTTTGGGTTGGCATCGTGTTTGAGTAGCTCTTTCGTGACACTTACGTGCCCTTGCGCCACAGCGTATGACAACGGTAGCTCACGACCGCTGCACCTTTCGTTAGGGTTCACTCCGTTTTCGAGCAGTTCTACCACGATTTCGAGATTTCCTTCTTCAGATGCATACGAAAGCGCAGTGATACCGTTTGTAGAGATGGGTGTTCGAAAGACTTTGTGAAGAATGAGTTGACCACAGAGGCGATGATCTCGCTTCTTGGCAGCCCAAAGTAGAAGATTTTCGTTACTAAAACGACGAATCTCCTCCACTGCCCCATGTTCAAGAAGCAGCCTGATGACCCCAAGATGTCTTTCCTTCAAAGGGTGTGACATGAACTTTCTAGTTTTCATCATTGGCTTGACCTGGGCACCCTTATGTAGGAGCAAGTCAACAATGCCCACTCGTCCACCATTGATAGCAAACAGCAGTGGTGTCCAGTGCCAAAAATCCCGGAATTCAATATCAGCCCCATTTTCAAGAAGCACAGTAGCTGTTGTTACATGTCCGTTGATGGCACCGTAGATGAGAGGTGTCCAGCCATAACCGTCCTCTGGGTCAATTTCAGCTTTGCCAATCAACAGATTCACAATGTCCACATGCCCAGCCGCACTAGCATAGTGGAGAGGTTGCAAATCGTAGTAATCCTTCAATTGAATTTCTGTCTGATCGTAGGTCAAACGTGTGGTTAAATCAATACAGCCAGTGAAGGAAGCGATGTGTAGAGGAAGACGACCCCAGGCGTCGGGCTCATCAGCGGGAGTATTGAGCAGGTGTACAGCGTCGTCACCTACACCGAGATCAAGGGCCAAGTGTAGCAGAGATCGGCCAAACATATCCTTCTCCCCTGTGGCTTGGAGATTTGAGATCAATCGTCTCCTTTGTTGTTTCATTTCAATTAGTGATAGTAGATTATGTGTCCAAGGTAATGGCAGCACTCTGCACTTTTGAATAGTCCTCAGGTGCTGCATCACTTCACTGTACCTCTGGGCATAAGCTGACAGCTCAGATTCTTCTGACAGTAGACTCAAGTCCTGGAGGAGTCGACTTTCTTGCACTCTGAGGGCATAAAGGGCAAGGCTGGCGTGCTGGTGAGGCAGAGATTTGGGGAATGTAGTTTCCGTCTCACCACTAAACCAATTAGGCTGGAGAGACAATTCTCTCCCATCCCAGCTGTAGTAAGTGCTGGAAAGTTTCGATGAAAAGTAATGCGAAGCCGCTAAAGATGAAGTACTTGCACAGGCTTCAACTTTACGTCGAACTAGTGATCGATTGTTTTCGATCTGATCGAGCACTTCATAACCGTTAACTTCATCATAATATTCCAGGTCGAGTAGATCGCATGTTTCCCTACGAATAGCGAATGCAGACTTTGAGTATTGCGTCAACCTCTCCAGCCAGAAGACTTCGAGCAGCCTGTCTATGTCAGTTCAAAGCCTGAATAAAAGCAAAGATAGCCTAGAACTTACAAATATTCACTTGCCTCGTCATTATTAACGTCGGTTTCTGCAATTTTCCTTTTCCGGGCCTGGGCTCTTTCAGTAAGCTCCAGTCCTGTGCATTCACTCTGCAACCCTTTCTCGTTGCATCTTTGACAAGGCGTTTGTACACCAGCATCCCCCAGGTTGCACTTGTTTAAGAGACATGTTAGCATGGTCTTGTATTGATGAGTGTGTTGAACCTCCAACCTTTTTCTTGGCTTTACGACACGGTGGGCAACTGAGCGTGGAGACAGGCATGGTGAACCTTTTCGGTTGTGATTAAGATGGCATCAATGAAGTCACAGAAGGGAGTGATAATCATGATCAACAGAGCCTTGTTATGCTTACAGCTGGTGTGCCTAAGGCCGAAACGCCCGTTAACGGCTGGCCCCAAGATTGATCAATAGCGAAACCGTCGCAATGCAGGGAGTCAAGGATTAAGGCGGTACACGTAAAGCCATAAAGTACAGCCAATGGCGAAACAGCGCAATGAATGCTGTCTCACTTTGTGGCCCAATGCCAGTCCAAAGTCAGGGATGTCACAGACCCGCTGGGCATAGTGAGGCAAAAGATCCAGCCAATAGCGCAACCGTCGCAATGCAGGGAATGAGAGGTCAAGATGCAGACCAGGCGTCAGAGTAAGACGGAAAGTCAAAGGGTATAGCCAATGGCGCAACAGCGCAACAAGACCTTTAGAAAACGTCAACAACTGTCCAAATTCAGGGATATCACGGACCTGCTACCAAGTTTAAGGTACAACGAAGGTCCAACCAATAACGGAACTGTCGCAATGAATCAAAGGGCCTGATGACACGCTGAGCTTCGACATGAAATGCGAAAGGTGTTGGCTTTCAATCTCTCACGGGGTACGGTTGTGCTTAAAAGAGACATATTAGCCCTCTCGTTGTCTAAGTCAACCCACTTCCATCACATTCATCGCATCAACAAACCATCTGCTATCATTGCCCAAGCATCACACCCGGCTCATCGACCAATCCATATTACGAGGCCAACCAGAAGAAGACAATCACCCAATCCGTTCAACGATGACTTCTATCCCCCCTGCCGCTGTTATTGCTCTGGCCACCAGCATTCCGTCACTCTTGGTAGCCATTCTAGCGCTTTGGATCACCTACCTGAGCTATCGCAACACTCACAACATGCGCAGCGGCCGACAAGATGAGAGCAATTGAGGATTCTTCCAGAGGCCCAAGCAACAAACAAGGCTGAGAAACACTGACGTGAGTGCACCGACACCGAGACTGGAAACTCAGAAGCTAATATGATGATCTCAGAAAGAGCTCTTGGTGTCTACGTTCTCGTGATGTTTCATGAATTGGGGCGAGGGGTACAGCGGGTTCAGTGTTTTGTTACCTGACCTATCTGCTTCTGGTGATCTGTAAATGAAGAGTAGTGAGCACTAAATATTAGATTTTTATAATCTATTAGAAGAATATTTCCCCGAGGCCTGGATAAATGACTTTAATACTTTAAAGACACTCTTATCCTTAGTAATGTTTTCTATTAAAGTTATAATTTATCTAGCTGTGTCGCTGTGTCAAGAATACAACCTGACTTTTCTGTTCCTAACTAAGCCGAATCCACATGCGCTTTCACCGCCTTGAGAAAAGCTGAGACCCTGTTCTGATCATGTCATACAGAACCACTATACCAAATAAGTAGGTAGGATTAAAAACATAGGGACCCTACATTAGGGCCTGCGGTAGTAGGGTTTATATACCGTTCAACAGATCTTTACACAACAATAGTTTCATTCTCCTTCTTCAATCATGATTCTCCACACAGAGCCACGACCTGCGGCTTCAATCAACACTATACCTCCGGAACTTGTCTATCGTATATTCGATTTTCTACTTCACGCAAGGGATCCCGATGAACCGGCGGCTGCTCGCGTTGACGACATCCGCTCTATCCGATTGACGTGTCGACGTTTCTGCCAGTGGGCCTCACCGCTGCTCATCCCGGAAATAACTGTCTCTTTGACCGAGGCGTCTTTGGAGCGCTTGAGGAATGTTTCTCATCATCAATTGATCAGCTCTGGGGTGCGCAGCGTTCATGTTAAGCTCCCATACTACGATCAACGCATGGCAGCCGACCTCAGCCACTTCGCCTATTCTCACATGGAAGGTATGAGTCAATATCTTGACCACCTTAAAAATGTGATCCCGGGCGATCTGCACAAGAGGCGATCCTATAACGTGCCCGATTGGGTCAATTACGACGTACTTGAGTTGGGGAAAAATATGATTTCTGCTTGGGAGCCAATTTATAACGCAGAAGAAAACCTACAGTGGGACTCGGGTGAACGCCTCGAGTATCGGAAAATCTTAACAGATGCCCATCGCGAATATCAGCTTTTGTTTGAAACGCAACAGCAAATGCGTGAGAGCGGGACCTTCCTCTCCACCATTGCATCCGCCATAGCGAGAATGCCTCATGCCGATAGGTTAGAAATCACCGATGGTGAAGATGATATTTTCAAGAGAGATGCCTACCTTGTCGACCGAGACTACCGCATATCGCTACGGAAAGTCATGTTGAGACCTCATACCTGGTCAGACGCTTCAGATCTCTACCCCGACCCTGAATTCAAACCACCAATCGACTTGTTACACAGGCTTCCAGTTGAGATATACAACGCGGGAGTAACCTTACGAGAAATGAAACTCCGGTGCTCTGCGCCCTGTAGCTACGCCAATCTCTCCATGTCTCCCTCTGAGCGACTTACACTCGTGGAATCGCTTCGGAACTTGCAAACGCTCCATATTGAAGCAGCGAAAGAAGCCATGACGGGATGGTTCTTCGACCATCAAGAGGATGCCTTGGAATTAGTTTCAGACTTCCTCTCAGCGCTACTCGAGCCTTCTCGTCTCGAGGATCTCACCATTAATTCCTTTAATTTACGCAGTTTAAATGAACTCCTCGCCGGAGCACATAACACGTGTTTGAAACGGCTACATTTGGTCGGGGCTAGGTTAAAAGCTGGACAACTCGGAGAATACCTGGCTCGTGTTAAAGGTCCGTGTCAAGTTGTCTTGGAACAAGTGGAAATACTTGGTGGGAGATGGGCAGACGAAGCTGATGAACTGCGGGGTCTGTCAAGAGCCTTGACTACAGTTGTTCAGCCGTTTGGCGACGAGTTTCGTCGCGGGCGGTCTACAAACGTGTGTAGTGCTGAGGAGGAGAGGATGCTTAATAATTACCTCCGGGGAGCAAGTTCTGTCAATCCTCTCAGAATTAGGAACATCTAGCACGGCACTGTATCTAAATTTATGATATCTCATCTTATCTCTTCTTTTATCGAGAACTAAATATCACGTACTCAACTGAGCTTAGCTCTTATAATTGCACTGTGAAACGCATGCTTCTTACATGCAAGCCAACCACGGCATTGCATAATACCCCGAATGGGTAAGGACTGCTTGGGAGCCGCATACCCAGTACCGATACAGGGCGGAATGGGGATCCGAAGCGCGGAACGCTAAATTTACCTTGCCGAAGCCGAGATAAGCGCCGGCCTCCAGTCAGCCCAAGACTTTCAGCTGCAGGCATCACTCTGATGGAAATGAAGTGGGCGTTCTTTTTACCTCCTGCATCGTGAGGCATTGCAGCATACAAGGTCTGAGGCCGCCCATTACGGTCTCCGGCAGACTGATAGTGCCCTTATTTATTTATTGCTCAATAATCGCATGCCATCTACGTGTAGCAACACAGCATCAACATATCCTCATTACTAAATTGCATGCGACGCTAGCGCACGACAACGCACTGATCCCAACCCGATTTATTTTGAGAACACCATATACAGACATCATGGACTTTCTAAATCGTTTGCTCGGTAGAAACACCGATGCTAAATGCAATTACCGCGGCGCCAAACTCCCAAAAGAACCTCTGACGCCACGTGAGATTGAAGAGATGCACAGAAAGCTGCATCCCGATACGCACAGAGATAACGCGTGGGAGCCAAAGCCCATATTCGACCCTCGAGACTGGAGTGTACCTTATACGCAATCGCTAGAAGAAAAGTTCTCTGCTGTCGGCTCGCTTCAAGAGGTGCAACGGGAATCATTGCTGTTTAGCAAATTGCCGCTGGAGGTTCGCATACAGATCTGGCGCCTGGTCATGGGGCAGCACAAGGTGCATTTGACTGTGCATCGTGGCAGACTCAAGCAGTCTGCCTTTGAGTCAGAGGGGTATCAATGGTTGCCGCAGATAGGACTCCTCAGAATTCCACTGGTTTGTCGCGCAGCGTATGCACCCTCCCGATTTCATCATGAAGCAATACTGACTTTATATCTTAGATACATAGAGTCCATCTCGTACCTGTACTATGACAACACCTTCTGCTTTGGTTTTGGCCAAGCCAGCTCAAAGTCAGCGCTCACATCGCTAGACACTATGCTTCCCAAGCAGCACATTGCTTCCATACAACACATCGAAGTCGGCTGGCATCTATATGCTGGTGTGAGTCAGTACTACGACAGCCATCCTCAAGCCTGGGACATTTCACTGGACGTCCCAGCGCCCGAGACTGAAATGCTATGGAATAAAGTCTGCGCTGAGCTCGTCAAATTATCGCACCTGCGGACGCTGCGGATTGTCGTCTGGCTGTCTGGTGATAGGAGAGGACAGTTTGTGGAAAGAGAGAGAGACATGCTTGCACCACTGTTGGTGATGGGGCATTTGGAGCGGTTTGATGTCCATTTGCCGTGGAAGCAGGATGACCTCGAGTTATGGAATGATGCGCCGTTTTCAATTTCTAGGCGTTTCAGGGTCAAGGAGATGTATGGCGTGAGCATTCCGTTACCGGATGATGACTTTTACTGGTCGGGTTCAGTTGCTCAACACGGGATATATAGATAACATGTAGGTAATATTATAGATTACTTAGAGTAACCTTCCCTTTATTACTATTATGAATAAGAACTTCTATGCTATATTTAATTATGCAAGCTTTTTAGTATCGATTTAGGAGTTATCCCACTATATCCTACAATCCTTAAGTACTAGTTGTAACTGTAGTGGTAATCGTCCTGACAATGCCAACCTGACTTGCATTTGAGCCGCTGTCAGTGTTTATATGTCTCGGTTCTGTTGAGGGTGATGGCATCCAGCTCCGGGTAGTAAAACGCGTGATTTCCTTAGACTGAGCGTTATTCTGATGCTCCAGATCTGCAACGCGTGAACGAGACGTATTATCAACTGATGGAAGTCGCTCTCTACCAGTCCTTCTTTGCGTCAGGCGATACGACTCGTTTTGAGAACCGTGAGTGAATGTCAACTTCGAGGCTAGTAAGTCGATACTGTTCCCATAAGTAATTAGTACCCAGTAGCTGCCATGAATATCAGTAAATACTCACAATAAGATAACGGGAAAGAGGCATTCAAGTGTGTATAAAAACACATCGATCTGACTTGAGATGCTTGCCGCTCCACTAATTGGAGGGTTAAAAAGAAAGGTAATTGCCCTTGAGATACCGATCAACGCCAGACAAGCCAGTCGTAACTCGGTGCTTCGGATAAGATATCTAGCGAAATCTGACCTAATTGAAAGCTGCTCGGACGTCTTCTTGGCCTTAATGAATACTCGTAGCAGGAAAAAGGCACTGAGGCACTCGACACAAGCTAGCGAGAAGAAGTAACCAACGTGGGCTCCGTTCACCACGTCCGTAAATGCTTCCTTACCCGTGAAAATAGACTTGATTCTGTAAATCAACAGCAGCATTCTGGCCATGCAGATACATAGCATGAAGAACCAGAACAGGATCAAAAATATCCGTCGAACCTTGTTTTGCAGAACTTGCTTGAGTATGATATAGCTGTAAAAGGACAACCCCGCCTCTTGGATCTGAGACCAGTCAGCCAAACCATTCAACCTGATACGTGAAGATGCCAAGTCGCCAACTTACCATCCACAGTATATCCGCGACGGCGTAAGCAGCAGCTGTCTTTGCCTTGTCAGAGTTCATGTACCATGCGTAGTAGCAGAGGCCGTTTGCGACTGCACCGGCCGCAGAGACAATGGCGGGGATAGCCGACAGCCATGAGAGCCTAGTGATACCAATGACAATCCAGGCGTAGAAGAAGTTTACCAAGCCGATGGTACTTAGAATGGACCAGCTGCTCTCGTAGTAAACTGCCATGGTGGTCGCTTCATTATTTCAGACCTGACTATAAAGAGGAGCAGAATCACGCTGATTAAGGGAGGGCAAATGTCTACTTATATATGACAATAGTAAAGGGCTTTCGACCTCCGCAACCCCAGGTTTCAGTCTGAGCGCTAATATCCCCGGAAGATCATTACTGAGTCCTTCACCAAAACAAGCTAAGTGAAAGACGCTAGGATGACAGTAGTGCTTATCAGAATGAAGCCTGACCATCAGCTGTAGTAGAGACGCATCTCAAAGGGGTAGGCTGACCGTTGCACATTACCAACGGTTAGGTCGAGCTAACCACTGACTATCATCTACCTCAATTGGCTAGGCTAGTGAAGGGTGTGTGGTTGGTGGCTTCAAGTGAGGCATTTAGACAATTGTAGATTGGACTTGCAAGGGGATGCAATAAAACTTAGGACTTCTATCCTAGGTGACAAAAAGCCCCAGGTAAACTTAGGTAAATTTAGTAAAGTTTTATAGGATCTTGGACTAAGTATTTTTAGTACCTCAGTTTATCGTCAGAAGTTTTCTGATATCCCGAGGACTTGGTAGACTTGCTATTGTAGACGGTAGAGAATCTGGGGGTTATATGTTGTTGGCTGCCAAATTTCGGGCATGCATAAGCCTCAAAGTTAAAAATGAAGGATCACAATTAGCGGGCGCTCTGATATTCCTCCTACTCTAGCCCTCGAAGAATTTGTTCTGACTTTTCATTAATGTAAATGTACCGCAAAGTCCTCGAAGGTATCATTATCTTATCAAGGCTGGCTCAAAAGTACACATTGCGGCGAAAACTCTCACTATTGAATAGTTTGATCAAACATCCAAGAGCTCACGCGATAGTCGCTACTAAGCTCACCATGTGTTTTGAAGAAAAGGGGAGGGTGTAGAGTCTTACGCATGCGTACGGGATATGCAGGGAAGGTTACCGTAATGTGGGAGGTGGCCTTGATCAGAGGCTGACATCCCATTGAGTTCGTCACAATCTATTGGCGCGCTTTGAATTCAGTGGCTTTTTCAGATAGAGTTTAGCCTCACAGTGACAAGACCGTAGTGCTTTTGTTGTTGGATGATGAACCAATCGGATCTTATTGGAGCCGAAACCTCGCCCGTATCTGAACCCTGCACCGATCCTGGGAAATAAAATCCAAGAAACTCGTATTCTCATCCGCCACAAAAGTGTATTAATGTTTTTAAATCGATGCTGATATCGTGATTTAGAGAGCTTTTAATAAGAGGTAAAGCCAAGTAATACCCTATAATAAACCTGGAAAATTTGCCCTGCTGCTTTGCGCCACTTCATTTCAATACACGATATCTACGTGCAATAGCAGTGACATGCGTGTTCTTTAATTGACCCATATGGGTCGGGTCATCTGTAGCCGGGCACATCAGCCAGGCTCTGCGAGATAGCCTGCTAGAACAACTTTCTTGTCGGCTCACATGAACCCTCCAGCCGATCCTTGGAGCGAACCGCTGGTCGAGGCAGGCCGCGTTAGCGCCGCCGTCTACAAGAGCCTCAACACCATTAAGCCAGCCCAAGGCGTCGAGGCAGTAGTTGTGAGTGACAAAAAGAAGTCCTGGTTAACGTTAGACCGTGCCTGGGCGAGGATACCAGACGGTTCGAAGAGGGTATGCCCGGAGCCGTCTTTGGAGCCAGAGACGCCGCCACCAACGTGGGTCTTATTGCAAATGTTATTCTTTATAGCAATAGAAAGTATGGACTCAAGCATTGTCTCCCCCATCGGCTTTTATCCCATGCACACCCTTGCAGAATTGACAGTAAAATTGCCACCTCGTCGCGCCATAAACCCACCCAAGTCCATCCACATACAACGGATACAGACCATCATGAGACTGTGGCCGAATATCTGAACACATACAACAAACCCCATATCCGCTACAAAACCCTTTTCTCCAGTGTCCACAAAGCACGAGCGCTGATCGAAGTATATCGTACTCTTTCTCTGCCTTCTGGCATCCCTCACAATAGTCTGCCCATCTTGGTGCATCGCGGTCCCAGCCTGTGCCGTCGATGTATCGTGGGTAGCGACCGTCTGGGCGTAGTGTACGTGAGTCTGCACAGGTGCAGCACTGCCTTGGATTTCGGTATCTGGTACAGTAACGTTTTTTATAGTGGTCGCAGGGGCGATTATGTGAGTAGAATGTGCATTTTTGTATTCTTGCAGGTTCGCCGTTGGTTTGATTCTGCAGACGATAGGGCATACTGGACTGGTGCGGGGGCACACTAAGTTTCAGAATTCAAAGGGCACTTGTGACGGAAAGGAATAGATGTTGTACTTGTAGGGCTGCGGAGGGGATTATTCAGAAGATCTAGCATTTCACCTATGAGATCACAGACTGTACTTGAAGTTGGAGTCGTCTTTTGTCCATGTTTGATAGATCCGCGGGGAGTAAGTCTTGGTGACTCATGAGCAAAGTCTGCCTGATTGACATCGAGTAGCCTTACCAACGGCTGTGCTTGACTAGTGAAGGCCTAGCGGCACCTAATCCATTGCGATATGACATGTCAGACGGGTAGTGAAACCAATTCCGCTCTTATGCCCAGCTTCCATATTCTGAGCTACCGTCCTCTCTCCAGTAACCCTCCAACCCTTCATTCTTTATCCATGACTTCCGTAATACATCTAACCATTTCATCACCCACAGAATGACGAACCTTCCGCAGCATCCAGGCCATGTACAGGATACCTGGTGGCAAAGCTACGGAAGAAAAATCGACAACAAGTTTGAGTTCTATTCCATGCCATTGACCTTTTTGTTATGTTGCTGTGGTTGCGCGATACCTTGCCGAGATACTTGCAATTATTTGAGCCAGCTTCCACAGAATATCGTGCATGGCATTCGTCGCAAGGCCAGATCTAGAAAATACCGCAAATACCATCAGGACCTCACCATTTCGCCCATCTACAACCGCAGCCGCCACTATTTTAAAGCTCGCGTTGCCTCGCATCGAGGCTCTTGGCCTTTGAAAATACACACACGTCCTCAGTCTGACCTTGCCGATCCTTTGGCTTCGGCTTGGCGACCTCTAGATATGATCTTGCTACCTGATATTCCAGCAGAGCCGGAGTTGCTGGAACCGAAACAATCACTGGCACTTGGTAGCTTGAGAGCCTTTTCTGAAAACGAACAAACCATTGCTTCTAGCACAAAATGGAAAAGCTCGGAGCTCCTCTTGAGCTGCAAGGCTATACATGCCGAGGCCGCTCATCTTCTGGTCTCGCATAATGCATTTGCGTTTACCTGCCTACCGCATTTATCTGCGTTCCGATCTCATCAAGGTCCAAGTTGGCACTACTTGCCTTTTCTGCACCTCGATCTCATCCTCGGCCCATCCGTCAACGTTCCAGATGTTGTCGATCGGGCTGCCTGAAGAGCGTTATGGACCATGATGTCGAGGGAGAGTACTGACCTGCAGGCACTAGATGTCGACATCCATGTTCTTATGAATCATACCGCTGAACGCTGGCTTACCCATCGCGGCAAAGGCTGGCGCGCTCGCGACCGATTCTTTCAGAGACTCCCGGATTGGGCGGATGATATGAAGGTGCTTCGGCATATTAGACATGCTCGATTTGAAGTGGATGCTGAGAGACTGGGTGATTTTCGTGACTATATCTATTGGCCTTATGCTTCAAGTGTCTTGACATTTCGCAAACGAGTGGCTCATGAACGGCAGAGGATGATTGAGACAGCTGCTTCTCCGCTCTCAATTTGACAATGTGTCAGGTCTTCTTACCTCATTGATACTGCAATTATTCCCTGTTAGAAGGAGCATGATGATAACTAGGATTGTGTCTGCAGTGAAGCATAAGTAATATAATCACTGTGATCTCTCTGAATTTGAATTCTTTGTTAGCATGTGATTGGAGCGACGGAGTGAGTGGCAGATGCATGGGATGGCCGGTCGCTGATGCTGAATTGAGTTAGCTTACAGGGCAAGATTGGGAAATTTAGTGCATTCAGGCAACCGATCTAGATCCGCCTGAACGAATGGGGGCGCTACATTTAGTTTCCTGAATTAAATTGCAATCGATAGTTCGCAATAGCTTCTGGGGCTAAGGCTTGGCGACTCCTATTTTTGGAGTTATTTACTTTACAGAATCCGCCTTATGAGAACTTAGGGATTTTCTCTTCTTCATTGTCTCCTTCTGGGTGATCATGTATCTTTCCAAGGTATCTACAGCCCTTCTTAGCTTGGCCATTGGCATCCAAGATGTAGCTGCTGGTCCTTGCAAGCCTGAGTCGAGCCAAATTCTAGTTGAGAGCTCCTTGGGTGCGACAAGCTCTGTGTTTGATCCTACCTCAACGGCTACTTCGATTGTGTCCTCAACTGAGACTACACAGACGCTGCCCGATAGTGAGATTTCTCCGACGGACTCCCTTGACTCCTCTTCAGCCGAAGGCGCTTCTGCCACGACAACTGAGGAAACAGCAAGCTCCGCAGCAACAACAGAAGCTTCGGAATCCATCACTATCCTTCCATCTACCACCACCGAAGAAGCACCAAACACGTCTACAGCACCAGCCAACGAACAACCCCAAATCTTCACCGGTGGCTTCGCAACATGGGTTTTCCAAAACGGCATCATGGGCGACTGCGGGTCAGTCAGCCATGACACCGACTTCGTCGTCGCCCTGGATTACAGAAGGTACGATCGAAGCAAGTGCGGTCAAAAGATTCGCGTCACTGCGACTTCTGGTCGACATATCGGACTTTCCATCGACGTCACCATTGTCGACGCTTGTTATGCTTGTGTAAACGAAAACTCGATGGATCTGTCTACGGGTGCGTTCAAAGTTTTTGGCACCCTGGATGATGCAAGGGTGGAAGTAGATTGGCAGTATCTGCCATAGTATTCGAGGTGGAGGAAGAGGTATATATATAATATAGAATATATTTAAACATATGCCCTATACCTGCGTCCTAACTAATATCATGTGCCTTATTACAGGACCGTCGGATAAGTGTTGAAATGACTTTTCTTAACTGTTTCTACACTTGTATTTACCTATAAACTCCTTCATCAGATGTAATATTCATTGCTTGTTCTTGTCCTATAATTAGCTGTTTAGTTGTCGCAGCGATAACTATCAGGGGCTTCTTCAACTTTAGTAAGGCCGAATATACACGTCGTTCATCTTCCTTTGATCTGGACCGTCTTCACAAGCAGGAAATCGTCAAGAGGCGTCAGATCACCGCTACACTCTGTAGACACTCATGCGCTGTGCAGCAACTGCACAAGGTGGGGCAAGCGATCTTGAGTCTTGACAATGGGGTTTCGGCGGCCCAATATCTTGCGAGGGATACTATCTGGGTTCCTGCGGCGTCTGCTGAAGAGGCTACCAAATTTCATGCTGGTATGGTTGCAATGCAGGCAGCTGAGAGGTACCCTCTAGCAGCCTAGTAACTCAGAGCATGAGAGCCATGACTAGAGATGCCTACTTGAATGATGCATTAATATTGATGTACAGTACCTCAGTGAAGCGTTTGATTTTCTCTAATGTATTGGAATTAATATAAACCATACAGTTCAACACCATAGTCTTACACATTTAATACTATTAACGAAAAGCACAATCTGGAACCCAACCAATTTCCTCAATGGGCCATCTGATCCATAACCTATGCTCTCCATCCAGTAAAAGAAAGATCCTGTTCATTAAATGTGCCGCCCACCCTTGAATCCACCAATACTTCTCCAATTCTCTAATAATCGTCGTATAGAAAGCAAGCACACAAAGTGCTTCTTGATCAGCATTGCTCAGCAATGTCAGGAACTCGTCGCTGATCTCGAACAGCCACATATAGAACCCTCTGAATTTATCATGCGCCTGGAATCGATCGCCGTAGAGAAAAGTATAGCTTCGACTGAGAGCCAAGGTCGCTTGATTGAGGGCTTTCTTTTTCGCTTCGTTTCCAGCGTCGGGTATTCCATTAATATGACATTGTAGTTGACTGATCGAATCAAAGGTTTCCGGTGAATGGCCGTGCCAAAAGTCAAAAGCTGCAGAGGATGTTTTGTATATCAAGGAGACGGATGACAGCATGATAGCATCATGTCCTTGAACAACGGTATCAATGCCGCGAAGGAGATAAAGCCACTCCGGCACTACCCCACGCCCAACAAGGAAGAAGTCTTCCTTTTCTATAGGCTTAGCCAGGTTGAAAAACAGCGTTAAAATGCCGAATATGAACAGCTGGCTGCAGTTTTGCGACGTGATATGCGTTATGAGAGGCAATGCCTTTGACAGGGAGTTGGTATGACACAGCGATGCATGAGCCAGAAGCGCCTTTCGTCGATTTGAGTCGTACCGTGCCATATGCAGAGCCGCAAGGGCGGTGATTCCATCCAGAACATAGTCCGTGACAAATCCCATTTGAGGAATATCGGTTCTCCATAGATCACGCACGATGGCGTCGGGGGCAAGCGTCACGGCTGTTGATATGGTGAAGTGATGCATCAATTCCACGTCAAGAAGGCTCTTGGGGCTGTCAGCTTGCGGCTTTGCTCTGACGTCTCCATCGAGATAGTCACATTGCAGGCTTCTCTTGAGGCATTTGCGGCACGAGGGACGCTCTTCATCACACTGATAAAGAATTAGATTCTCTCAAAGGCGCGGCTGATGCAGTTTGGTGAATGGGCTCCCTACCTTGACTTTCCTGGAACGACACGTTCGACAGCCTGTGCGTGATTTGGAATGCGGTTTTCGTCGGGTGCTAGAGATGGTTTGACTATCTGACATTGTGAAAAGACGATGGCTGTAGGTTTGGACTAGTATTTTAAGGAGTGTTTGCTTCTTCCCAGCACGAATTAGGTAACAGGTAATGATTTAAGGTATGCAACGACGTGAAAGACAAGTTTAGAAAGTCGTGGTTATGGGGATAGCAAGGGATAATGAATGATATTTCCAGCATGCCCCGATTTAAAATGTAAAATAGGCTAGTTAGTTTTTGTTCAGGGGGATGACTAAAAGTGAAGAGGCGCTTTTAAGGTTTATAGCAGGATATATAGTAGATACTGCCCTACACTTTTAAATTCTATAATACTTTAGGCCTCTATATATATAAAGACTAAATAATGACCTTTTTATAACTATTATAATAAAGATTTTCTTATTACTTAAATACTTTATAATTACAATATTTTTCTTTACTATTTATTGTTCTTATATCAGTCTATAACTATTCTATAGCCATTCTATTATATTCCTTCACTATATCTAGCAACGCCCAATCTTTACATAAATGGTTTACAGAGTGGCACCGTCATCGAGTTCAATGGAGAACAGCGACCGTGGTTCACTGCGCTTACCTGTTCTCGTGGTGAGTGTCTTGCCTGGATGGCCAATATTGAGGCAGATGACAGCAGCACACATAACTCTGGTAGTCTGTTAGCATCTGATCTAAACGCTCAACAACAGAGAGTTCTCACGTTGACTCAAGACCAATGAACTCCCCCTCTTGACGGAAAAAGTGGCTGAAGTAACCTTCATGCAGCTCAACAATACGGAACGTGCATCGAATGAGAACCAAGAGTATAGAAAGAAAGAGGAAAGCGAGGAAGACTGTCATCGCTTTCGTCATACCCGAGCGTGCAAGGTTTGACTTTCGACACAGAAGCAAGTAGTCGGCAAAAAGAAGGCAGAAAAGCACAAGGGTGATGACCTGGAGGATGAGGCCAGCCAGAGAAATGTCGACTCCAGTATCTACGTCCTTTTTAGTCGTCCCAGTGGCCGAGAAGGCGCCGCCAACCGCTTGAAGAATCAAGGAAATGATATCACATGGAATGAACATCCAGTAGAAGACGCGGGGATCGAATCGGGATATAGATCGGTCGAGATGGTAGATGCTGCGAACAATTAGCAGGCTGACCTTGAGGATGGGGTCCTAGGACGGCTAAGTCTTACACCTGGGACAAAAGCACGTAAATAGCGGAACAGAAGAAAACAGGCGCAATGGTAATGCAGACTGTAAAACGAGAGAGGTGAATATGTTAGTTATGCTCGCTAAGTAACTACAAGGAATAGAAAGAAACTTGCTGATCTGCGCGAGGAATCCATTGAAGCTAAAGGGATTGTCGTAGAGCACGATACGGCCGGCATAACCAGCAATCTCCAAAACACAACCGGCGACCATACTAGCCATAAAGCCCCATGATCTAGTCAAGATGCCTTGAATGGTATGTGCGATCAGGCAGAGGCTGAAGATACCGATAAAGATGGAATTGGCTGGGACGGATGGGCGATAGCGGAAGATGCTTGCCTCAAGGGGACACAGATCTAGCGTGCAATTTGTGTTTGGACCAAAGGCGATGAGCCCGTCTGGAAGAGTCGACATGGTTGTGGATGGTGGCTCTGCGATACACGTTTTCAACTGTGTACAAGCAAGTTTCAAGCACGAAGGACGTTTTGTTCTTATACATGTCAAAAGCCGCATATGCAAGATGTAATACTCCATAGTTCAAAGTCAGACTTATATCGGAGCCGCCTTCGGACTTCGGGTTGACGTAATTCTTTCCCCGTCAAAGGTCATCTCATCTTCGCTCCGGTCGGGTTGTCGTTTAGTTCGGACTCCAAGAAAGGGTTCAAATGTTGATTGGACCTTGTCTGACGAAGTCGAGCCCTGTCACATTCCAATCGGGTTAGCTCGTAATCAGGCCGCCCGCCTACTCGCTGTGCAAGGGCCTGCTGAAATCTCGCAACGCTCGTATCTTCGTTCATTTCGCTCTGGCGATCCACAATTTGTCAGTTACTAATCTAAGCTTTCTCAGCTGTGAGAGTTCGCTTCAAAGGCGCCAAACACAACTGCTTAGGGATAATATAATGTCAGTATATATCTACTGTACTATCTATCTGGAGATCGTCAGAGTTTCCACTTTCTTTTAAATTCTAGGCTTCTCTACAGCTACTGCTATAATAGCAGCGTCGTGTACGTGGATGACCAGCAAAAGCAAGAGATGGCAGTCTTTGGCTTTCCATCAGTTGGCAAAGAATAGAAGCTGTTGAGTTCAAGGTATCTATGGATTCAATACAGTCGATTTGAGGTCCGAAAGGCATTGGCAGGAGCAACGAAACGACACCAAATGATGGCTTATGCTCGTCCACCCATTCCCAGACTGCCTTTTCCGCAACAGCTTTCAATGGCATAGAATACAACTCAAACTGCTCACTAATTTCTCTCTCATAGCCTTGCCACTGGATGTAAAACTCAGAGAAATACCCACTCAACGCGATATAGGACAATGTACAGCATAACTAGAGCTTTGAGAGCATGAGACACAGTCAGCAAAGTGGGAATAGTGGCTCGGAACTCGGCAAAGCGTCATAATCAAGACGTCACTAATCCACTTTGGCCCTAAAGACCCAAAGCTCACTTCTTCATATGCCCAAAAACATAGATCTTTCATTAGACTCATGACTTATTGAAGCTCCATCTCAATTACATGCCCTCAACATGACAGATGCACTCAAGCCATATCGCATTACCCAGCTCGACGGCGGACATCGTCCAGGCTCCGACGCAATCTTTAACTCTCAAAGCAAAGAAGACATCCTCTGCGCCATCGAACAATGGAATTCTCGGCGCATTCTATTAGTTCACAGCAAAGCTCTCGCCAAACACACATCCGTCATCTCCGATCTGAAAGAAGCTCTAGGCGACCGCCTCACGACCGTCAAGGAAGGCGTCGGCTCCCACTCACCATACTCCGATGTCATCGACATTGCGCACAGAATCACAGAGCATAAGATAGACTGTGTCATCAGCGTCGGCAGCGGCTCTTACTCCGATGCTTGCAAAGTCGCGCGTCTGATGTCCGCTACTCTGCCGGCTGGATTTGGTGAAAAGGACATGGAAGACCTTCTTGATCAAGAAAAAGGCGTTGCGCCGCAGGATAGAATGAAGAAAGCAGAGGGCGTGAAGCTCATTCTAGTTCCGACGAGTTTATCAGCGGGAGAATGGAACCATACAGCGAGTTGCACCAATAGCACCGGGAAAAAGCAGCATTTCTCGCTTCAGGATGGTGGTGCGCCGGATTTAATCCTCATGGATCCATGGGTTGCGAGAACTTCGCCCGAGAAATTGTGGCTGAGCTCTGGAATACGTGCTGTTGACCACTGCGTTGAGACGCTATGCAACCCCGAATGTAAAAAGTATCCTGATGTGCAGGAATGGTGCGAAAAAGCATTGCGGGACTTGGCAAAGGGACTGGTTGAGTATAAAGAGGGATTGGGGAGAGGAAAAGAAGGTGAAGATGAGCTTGTGCACGGGGTGAGCAAGTGTCAAGCTGGAAGTCGCATGGCGCTCATGGGCTTTATCATTTACAGAGTCAATATGGGCGCCAGTCATGCGATTGGGCATCAACTCGGTAGTGTTGGAAAGGTTATGCACGGTATTACGAGCTGTATTATGCTTCCGCCTGTGCTGCGATACACCAAGGCGCGAAACCCTGAGGCGCAGAGCAGGATCGTGAAGGTCTTTAATGAGACATTGGGATGGGAGGAAACGGAGGCGGGGGATTGCGTTGCACGGCTTGTCAAGGTTACAGGGCTGCCGAGTACCTTGAAAGAGGTCGGGGTTACAAGCAATGAGCAGATTGAGCAGATCATCGACAAGACCATGACGGATGTTATGTTCTCGTTTGGAAAGGTTCTAACGAGGGAAGAGGTATCTGAGATTGTGTATTCCACTAGATAGACCCCACGCCAAGGGTAGGAACGAACAAAGACGAGAAATACAATACAGAAAGGGTATCCTGACAATCTGGGGTATCACTAAATGAACAATCGCTATTACAAAGGCGTTCCATCCCAATCCAAAGGCCACAGCACCAAAAGCCCCTGCAGCCAAGGCCAATAAACCGTCTTGACCCAATCCCGCAATATCTGCAGCGCATAAACGATCTTGTAAACACCAAAGGAAGTCGCTGTATCCCCAATCCCATAGAACCTTGCGTTTTCCCCATCGAGTTTGGAAACGCTGAGGAACCAGTTATGCTTGTAGATGATGATTCCCGGGAGGAACTCGGGAAGGTCGTATCTTAAATCGTCCAGGAAAGTGTGATTAGGGCGTTCGTTATCAGCTATCTCTTTCAATCTCACTAGGCGTTTGAGAAAGCCTCGATGTGCGGCCGAGGCCGTTTTCACGCGCTGGAGCTCGTGCTCTGTGTTCTCGGGGAGAGTGTGGATGTGGAAGGCTATCGGTCGCTGGTTTCGGGGAGATCTTAGGTCGATGTGGTTGAAGATGTCTCTGTACACGTGTTTTTCGAAGCGCTCGATGGGGGCCGGCATATTGTCGCTAGTTCGGTCGCTGGCTGGGTCGATGTAGACGCAGAAATCGGGGGGCTGCGGGATGTCGGGATTCGTATGGTATTCTGGAATGATGACACCATCGGCGCTGAACATATAATATTAGTACGGATAACGTAGCTGGGAAGATTGGAGATGCGCTCACCTGCATCTGAAGTCGACTAGTTGAGGCTTTCTGCAGGTATCTTCATTCCTGAACGCCAGCTCAAGAACCTTCTGGACAACCTCCATGTTCCACTCGTTTGGTAGAGCGTCGTATCCCATGCAGCGAGAAGTCTGGTACAGGACCTTTTCCACATTCGCGGGACTGGGCGCGTCGCCTAATTTATGGCGCTGGGTGCAGTAATGAACATCGCTTTGAGGTTCACCTCGCGCCCAAGCCATTTGTTTCCACAAAGGACCCCCGCGGCCCGTTCCCTGCGTTCCCTGCATGACGAATCGGGACTCTGAGGGGAGGATGCCGCGACCAGCGTATATGTCGTTGATGCGTTCGAGGAGGGTCGTCAACTCTGATGACCGGGATTCTCTTCGAGCGACGAGTCTCTCTCTAGCCTGGATTCTCATTCCAGCCACAATCATCATTGTAGCTTCCACCTCGCGTTGCAGCTCCTCTTCTGCTCGGAGTATGCGTTCCCATTCCGGCGGAGGGGGAGCAAACAGTGTTGTAATGGGATAGGGAGGAGGCACGACTGTTCTCTCGATCGGCTCGGTGACAGGCTCAGGATTAACTTCTGGCCATGATACAGGTTCGGTGTCTGGTTCGAGTTTTATTTCTCGTTGCCCCTGTGTTGGCGCAGAGGATGTTGTTGGTGGAGAAGGCTCAAAAGCTGGCACGTTTGGTATTGTGATGAGCCGCCGTTCAACCTTGCCCGTAGAGTAGCTGATAAAGTTACAGTATTGCTGCTGCACCTCGGAGGACACTTGGCTGTTGGCGGTCGCTCGTTTCTTGAGCGGTCGATTCTCAATTCTGGCTAATTTTTCCCTGAGCATGTCGTTTTTAGCCTGTTGTTCGAGGCGTCTCTTCTTGATATCGTAGAACGGGTCGTTGGGTGACAGCATGATATTTGGCCATGTCTCGCGAGGTGGTGAATCGACTCGTCGGCGTTTCATGGGATGGAGCGGGACGTCGGCGTACGGCTCGGGAGTAGGCGATGGATCGTCGGTGGATTGTTGGATGTTACTGAGCCAGACCTGGACTCTCTGATCGAGAGACATTTTGGCGACACGATACAGGCGCCAGCGGCGTTGTGTCGCTCTCAGTTGCTGTCGATGTTCCAGTTAAGATTGTGTTTCTGGGTTGATCTGACCAGGCAACCAAACCCCCCGGGTCAGCATAATTCCGCCCGCCACTTCACGGCATTACCGTTATTGGTCTGATTGAACATGGTCTGAGCATCGATTGCAGAGGATGCAAAAATAATAAGAGCCGAATTGTGAAAAATATGCATCAATATCGCAGCGTCGTTATTATCCTAATTATACTGATTTCTTGCTGTCTTGCTTGGATTAATCAGGGTCAAGGTCGCGGAACAGTCCAGGGTATCGCATGTCACCGAGTGAAATGCCCCAGTTGGTGTACTCCACTGAGGGTCAACAGTGTCTCACTCAACTTACAGGGCCTGGGCATGAAGCGTTGCTGAGGTACAGGCTACACTCTTGAGCCTTCTGTACCATCTTCAATGGTTTACTTCAAAGCCCATGCTAATTGTGAACTGCCGCCTCATCGAAAACGTTCTGCTTACGCACCACTTTGTACAATCCATAGACCAGATGAAGAAGTTCGTCAGCGGCCGAATTCCAGATCAGTGGCCCTCGCAATTCCATCAATCAAGACCCTCCATCTTCCCCCCAAACCACGTCATGAAGCTATTTAGCCGGCGCAAGATGGTGTAAGCTTAAACGCGGCCGTCAGCAATAAGTGCATCTCGACATTGCAGATCCCTCAGTACATAATGAAATATAAAGTCTTGAACGCCGTGTCTTCCAACTGCATTTCTGATACCGCGGGTCGTACCATTTGAAGCTTTCATTGTCTTCCAGCACACCGCCATGGCTTCTGAAGTACTGACTGAACGACCGCTAGCCAACCCTGCAGCTGATGAAGTGAATGGAACCAATGTTTCTCAATCCAGGCCGACATCCACTCTGGAGATCGAAGAACCTCGCAATGATGAGGAGAACATAGTCTATCCGACTGGACCGAAGTTATGGTCGACCATGGCTTCAATGGCAATCGCATGCTTTCTCAGTGGACTTGTAACTTGATTACCCCCGTGACCCTACGAACGACGGCTTTTGACATCTTTCGCAGGACCTCACCATTGTTGCTGTCGCTGTCCCAAGCATCACAGACGAGTTTCAGACCATCTCAGATATCGGCTGGTACTCAGCTGCATAGTAAGCCCTACACCCTTTCCTCCTCGACATCTCAGCTCTAATATTACTTTAGTGGCATGACCCTCAGCGCCTTCGTCTTTTTGTAAGCCCCCAATCCCTCACCACTACTCCACTAACATCCCCAGCTTCGGCCAAATTTACACCCTCTTCTCCATCAAAGCCGTCTTCCTAATCGGCATCGCCACATTCGAAATCGGCTCTCTAGTCTGCACTCTTGCACCATCCTCCGCAATTTTCATCCTTGGCCGTGCAGTCAGCGGTCTAGGCCGAGGTGCCATCAACGGCGGCTTGTTCAAACTCCTCCGTCAATGCTTTCCGCTGTCGAAACAAGCCATTACCAACAGTTTCTTTGGGTCGATTCAGAGCGTTGGCCTCATCACTGCGCCTACGATTGGCGGTGCGTTGATAGATGCGTTCTCGTGGAGGGCTTGTTTTGGTGTTAATTTGCCGCTTGGTGTTATGTGTCTTGTCTTGACAGCTTATGGAGTTCATGAACAGCCCCCGCGTAGTGATGCGCCTGTTCTTACTCTAAAGGACAAGGTTAAAAAGGTTGACTACTTTGGTACGCTGTTGGCTGTACCGGCTATTACCTTTCTTCTCATGGCACTGCAGTGGGGAGGGACAAAGTTTGGCTGGGGAACATGGCAGATTATTGTTCCTCTCGTTGGTTGCACTCTTCTGTTCGTGGCATTTGGATACTTACAGTATCGCCAAGGCGACAATGCTCTGTTGCCACCCAGGATCTTGAAGCAGAGGAGTATCATTGCAGGAATGTGGTATGGTGCGTGCTGTGAGGGAGTTTTGGCCGTGACGGAGTACTACATGTCTATATACTTCCAAGGCGTACGTGGTTATTCACCTACAAAAGCAGGTTTGCTGGCCCTTCCTATGGTTGGTGGTTTGGCAATTGCATTCATCATCTCTGGTGTTGGAACTACATGGATCGGATACTATTACCGTAAGTCCCCGACTACCTCTTTCAAACAGTACTGACAGCCCCAGCATTCATGTTGGCCACAAGCATTCTCACACCTATTGCATCCGGCCTTCTAACAACTCTTGATCTCGAAGAACAAATCGCCAAAGCGGTTGGCCTCCTCACCTTTCTCGGCTTGGCAGTCGGTCTCGGTCTTCAAGGTCCACAGGTAGCCCTGCAAGCTGTTCTCCCTATCGAAGACGTATCTCTCGGAGGTGCAGTCATCACTTTCGGTGCGGGAATGGGCTCTGCCTTGTGGATATGTGCTTCAGCGACATTGTTCCAGGATCGCTTGTCCAAGGAGATCCAAGATGCTGCCCCCGGGACAAACACTACACATATTCAAGAAGCTGGCCTGTCTAAGTTGAGAGAGTCAATTGGACCTGAAAGAATGAAGAGCGTTTTATCTGGCTACGAGAACGCGGTTGTTCAGACGCTGTATATCCCTTTGGCATTGGCGCTTCTGAGTATTATTGGTGCAGTAGCCATGGAGAGGAAGTCAATCAAGAAAAAGCGGTCTTGAGCAACGGATGAAAAGAAAGGGTCTCTTCCGGAGATCTACGGATGTTAAGGAGGGTTATTCCCGTGGCTCCATGTCGACATTCTTGGTTAGATTCATTGCTTGTTGTCTTGCATTAACACGTCATAATCCCGTCGCCCAGTCAGAATGACGAAGCGGCTGACACTTTCTTGCCCAATCACCATTTGCGGAAATGTTTCCGGGTATCCTTATCCTCTCGTGTTTGTGACATCATAATACATGCCGAAATTCGTTGGACCCCTAATTGGACCCTTATAACTTTGTCCTGTTGGCACAGTCGAGCAATACCAGACGCAATTGAGAAAACGAACAATTTAGTGACGCCTTGATACGAGGTCATTCATGGCATTGCCATACAGGCCTATCAGGGCCGCGCCTGCGAAGGACGGTGCGGCTCTTCCCAACACTCTCGTCCAGCGAGCTATATCCAAGCGATCGGGAATCATCAAATCGGCGTGCTGGGAATGTCGGAAGCGGAAAGCAAAGGTGCAGTTCTTCAGTGTTTGTTGAAAGTTTTCCTGGCTAATCCGCTGCAGTGCAATGGACAAAAACCGGTTTGCGTTAACTGCTCGAAAAACGACCGACCATGCGTATACGACTCGGATATAAGGGAATCGCGGGTCAGGGGCTTGCAGCAGGCGAATAAAAAGCTTGAAGATGAGCTGGAAGCTGCGAAGCTTTTGTTGAGGCAAATGGCCAGTGGCTCTGATCAATTGAGGAATGCCGTGTCGGAGCTGCTGGAGGAAGAGAAAAAACCATCCGAGATAAGCGAGCTGCTGAATAGCGACGGAACAACTAGTCTTGAGATGGGTGAGGCGGATAGCAGTCGACTTTTGGGCACATTGGATGATCCAATTCTACGTGACGTTGCCCATAGCACTTCGCATTCCTTCCTAGTCGACGACTTGGAGTCTTTCATTGCAGACAGCTCGAGCATGAAGCAAGAAGAGTCATCACCAGAGAGTGACTCGTACATTGTCATGCAACCAGAAGCAGTGAATACTTACATCATAGACCGCTCCACGATCTATACGCCTAACCACACATCTACGGAGATACTGATCGACTATACCCAACAAAACACTCCAGTAAGAATAGAGATGCTGAAAGGCCGTCCCTATTTTCGATACTAACAAACCCTTACAGTCATTTATAGACAGCGCAGATAGCATTCCATTTGGCTCATCACAGCTCCCATACTCCCAGTCAGGGAGTATCTCCACGAATAATCCTTTACTTGACGAGTTACCTACTGCAATCTACCAACACGACAGCGAAAGAACAGTCCCGAATCAGATAGAACAGACGAGTCTATTTTTCCAGCCGCTGTTTAACCATAACGATTACTACCTCTCGACTTCGATTACTAGACCTGTGCCGCAAGAAACACAAGATATAGACTACGCAACCTCTAGTGCTGCCAATGAATACCCAGAAGGTACCCATGCCAGTTTCACAACCGAACGGGGCAGTCCAGTGGACGAGAAACTTCAAGACACAACACTCAGAATGTATCCGACATACGAAAGCAACTTTGGAAACCTTGCTCCTTCAAATAGTATCAGAGCCAACGGATATCCTCGCCATATACAGGACGCGCAAATACGCAACATCTTCGTGCCGAGTTGGGCTGCTTCAACACTCAACACTGAGCTGGACCCAGGGGACATGAGCAATGCATTCGGCGACATTTATCAAGAGGCCACGAGCCTTCTCAAGAAAGGCGAGCCTGTGAACCGCGTAATTGGAGATTATCCAAACATCGCAGCATTGTACGATCAGGATCAGTTTGACAGGTCGTGTCTGTTGTCGCAATGGGCTGCTCGCATGGTTCATAGTGTAAAATGTCAGGGTAACTAGGATCCTCTGCAATGGACTGCGGGTGGGAACTGATTGCCGGTCTAGGATATGATTTTACCTGCTTTGCATCCATGAATGTCTTTTGGTACATGATGCGATGGATGATCGACCCGTCGCCAGAAACATACGCTGCGATGCCAGAATGGATAAGACCAACGTGAAACGCCTTCGATTCCTTCAAGCACGACATTTACTGACACCGGTAGTGCGACTCAGCTGTTCACGCCCCATATCAGCATGGCTGACTTTGTTCTCTGGCCTGCGTTTCGCGATCTCGTGGTGCAGTTCCCGCAGCTTCAAGAGCGCATGGCGTGGTTGGCCGATATGTCGATGTATATCAGGTGCGAGTGGCCGTATGCGCTTGAAGATGCATTAAAGCCAGATCCTGTTAATGGAACTGTTGATCTTGTGGATTTGGCCAAGGTATGTTCTTCCTCTGGGCTGGTTAAATATGCTGACTCTTGCAGGAGCATGTTTGGAACCTGGGATGTTGGTCTGTTGGGCCTTCATTTAGAAAATTCGTCATGAACGCAGATGCATACCTTCAGATTAGAAATAGATAATAAATGCACTGTTTAGTCGAGCAATGACTAGCCATGTAAAATGGTGAGGTTGCTGTGCGTCTTGATTTGATGCCCTGCAACACGAGACACACGGAGGCTAAAGCTCTGTTGCCTATATATACTGTATTTGCGTCGGAGTTCCCATCGAATCCTCTCACTACAGCAGGTCAAGCCTGTTTCGTCTTCCGTAGTATAGTGGTCAGTATGCAAGCTTGTCACGCTTGAGACCCGGGTTCAATTCCCGGCGGGAGAGTCGCCACCTGTAATACACAGGAACTTCAATTTTTAGACATTTCGATCATGTGCTATTACGTATTGTTGATTTCTTTCTTTTGCGTTGCTCCACGCTGTGTCAAGTTGCAAGCTGCCCTTGAAGTTAATATTATTATCGCTATTGCGGCCATCTCTGGGCCGCTACTAAGAGCTTAGCTCGGCAGCATTCATGCGTCACTATGACGAAGATCCCATCGCTGAACACTTAGCATCTGATCAACACCATCTCGCAAGCGACAAAGCAATATCATCGGAACACTCTTGAAAATGGGCACTGCTGGGACCTCTTCTGCGAGTATCGCACATCCGGAGACCTCCAAGCCAATTCGTGGAATGAGTTTCAGCACAAATCAACCTCCCGATGCGATCCGACAACTCATCCGCCGGTGGCTTACTGATGCAGAGGCCGAAAAGATCTTGTTAAGGTTTCAAAAGGCCTGTATCCCCAATCGCCAGGTGTTTTGGAGCGGCATGCTTCGTGAGCACGCCCAGCAATGGGCTGATACTCATGGACTGCAAACATTGACAACCGCACTCGGCCCACTGTTGTATCATGGTGATCCAAGCACTCAGACACAAGCCAGTCCGAGATACATCCATGGCGCCTCTATCATTTTCGCATGGTTCGTCTCTCAAGGTGATCTAGTGACTGTACTTTCTCATCCCCCGCCCATCCTATTTCACCCTTCTGGGCAAACCTTTTATCAACTGTACGAAGAGCCTATCATCAAGGGTAAGATGGGGAACAGACCTGTGAACAGGATTTACACGGCACACCCGGCCGTCGAGATAGCTAGCGACTTTATCTATCAGCTATGGCCATGCGATATCTCGTGGTTTTGGATAAAGATATTTGGAATTCCGGATATCGAGTTCCGATGGCGCCAAACCAAGACACTTAAATCCAGTACACAGGTAACATTAATGGGCTGCGAGGCAGACGCGAGTCTAGCACTGTCGTACTGATCATTTAGCAGCAGCTAGGAGAGGCCGTCAGGTCAACATTATCACTGACTTCAAAAAGACCAGAAACTCTAGGCCCCGCCAACAAGTCAGTGGCCGACACAAAGAGCAAGATAACGAAAGTCGGACAACAGAAGACAAAGCAAACCAAGAAGAAGAAAGTGTCCAGTACGATAGTTGACCAAGTGAAGCCAACTACTAAGAAATCACTGAAATCTGGCACTTCTAGCAATAAACAGCAATTGGTCAAAACAGCGGTGATAAGCAAGAAGCAAAATGCAGAGAGCGGCATAAAAAAGAAGGCGAAGAAGAAGAAAAAGAAGCACAAGAAACAGAAAGTGGCTGCATTGGAAAAGTCTCAAGCTCAACTTAAGGCAACGCAGGGCCAGAAGAAACCTGCGACGACGGCGAAAACCAAGGGTAGTAAAACGGGAGCAAAGGCCAAGCCGACAATCAACTCTGTGATAAAGAACGGCAAGTGAATAGATTGTAACACGGCCTGCACGCCTACAACTTGGGGCTTGAAGGGTAATAGTTGAGACTGTCCATGGATTCCAAGCAAGTGCATGTTATTCTACATGTCTTTGTATTGTCGAGATTTTTTTCACTAATAAGGAGAACGAGGCTTTTCTATAACTGATGTCCGCTCAAACTCCTTTGTGACCCTGATTATCTGCCTTGTGCTCTCGTCATCCCTATTGCTCTCTTGATCCTCGCCCGCAGCAACAGTTGTTCTGACATCCCCGTCACAAATCGGATGATGCTTCCCACGAACCTGGCCAATGGTGACGAGATTGATGTCGTCGGTTCCTCTTGCGTATGAACTGTCGTCTTTCCGCAGCGCTTTGAAGAGCTTTCGGAGCATGGGCATTGATCCGGCGATGATGCCAAGACTGCACTCCACAATCGTCCAAAGGATGATGTTGCCAATGCCGTCTGAATAGGTTAGTCACAAGTATGATACCTATGTGGATGAACTTACGGAGTTGATTGGAAGGCTGCGAATATGCAGGGGAGTATGGAAGTCGAATAATAGTTGCCACTGATGCCCTAAAATATGTCAGTGAGAATCGCGAGCATCGGGTCAAGACTTACAATGCGCCAAGGCCCATAACCACGTTCGCCATGATCTTCAAAGTCCTGTGCATCTGAACATTCCACAAAATGATCACTGGGAGTATAGCGACAGACCAGTCAACCACGATGTTGATCCCGGACACAACGTATGTCAGTACTGAGAGTATGCCTTGATCCATACATGTTCCTGTACTCGGATCCCACGATGCGCTCAGAGGTCTGCACCTGACAAGGCCAATGATTCCCGCTACTACTGTAATGAGAACTGTCAGAGCTATCAATCCCCAGAGAAACATCTTTATTCTCTTGTTATCCGTGACACGCAGGAGCTGAGCGCAAATGGATATTTTGATGAACAGAGAGTTGCTGATATAGAAGATCTGCCAAAATGTCACGGCCTAAAGGATGGTTAGAAATGACACTCGGAATGCTTGGAGGACGAACCTTGAAACCCTCCATCACCATAGCTGCGTTGAGCTTAGAGTCAGGCGTCCCAATGCCGGTAAAACTGCCCCAGATGACAACTCCATTATGAACCAAATTGAGAGTCGCTCCAATGCACATGAGCCAATCCTCAAGTCCAAAGCAGTGATGCGACAACCTAACCCAGATTCTCAAGCCGACAACAACGATAATCATCGGCGTAAATATGACGGTGGTAGCGAGAAGCGCTGCAGCAAGACCAGTTGGCTTGACTGCGTGCCATGCTTCTGAGGCCTCTGCCATATCAAGCAGGTATGATGACGCGAAAAACAATCCGAAAAAGAGAGTCGTTGAATGTTGAGTAAGTTGGGCTACAAGAGTACTTAGCTAGATATCTCAGGTTCTCGAGTAACTACTACCATGGTTGGTTAGATCACTAACCCTGTTGATGTGTTGAGCTTTAGCCAAAATTCTAACAAGTCTACACCGGCCGGAAGACAAGCATCAGCTTCCGAGGTCATGAATTAAAGTTCACTAGCTTGTAGAACCAACAGAAGGGGAATGAGAGAAAAGACACCAAGACAGCCATAGCTTGAATCTAGTCATTGGCTATAATTCCTCTCTGCCGCGTCTTGAAGAACTAAAACTGTCTGAGAAACTACTAAATGATCCTAACTTGGAGCGTATTCGAGCTCAAATTCAATGTTACCATCTCCAGACTGAACTTTGAACAGATCTAGAACCCTTGCACGCCACGAATCCTTAGCCCCTGCATCGGGGTTCCCAGACCCAACACGAGGGAGTATCCGAAGTGGGCTAATCTAATCTGAGCGGGTTTGTGCACGAATGATTGGGTATTTCGTATCAGGGACTTAACTTATGCGAGCGTCAGGGGAGTGCATGAGACTGCTTGTGGCCTGATGATCTGATCTGGCTAACAGGTAAGATACATCCACTTTGTCGCCGTTCTGTGAACGCTGAGAAGTCCGCCCAGAAGAAATTTTGGGAGTGTGATTTGCGAGTCAGTGTAATGGACCTCAAAATGTCGACGGAATGGCCCCGAGTCTGCGCTGAAGATCGATCCCAAGCAAGCGCCAGACCGAATGTGTTGGAGCTAAACATGCAGCTTTAAAATGCCAGGGTCCAATGGTCCACGAGCTGAACTCAAGGGTAATGAGGGGTTTAACACGGATAGAAATAAAGCACGTCCCTCGATAACAAGGAGCTGTCCTTGCTTTTGCCCCTCCATTGTTACCTGTTTTCGCCTGACATTGAGCTGATCAATATGTCCGTCTACGACGTCAAGGGCAAGAATGCCATTGTGACTGGCGCAGGTTCTGGTATGCCATATCTTCTCATTTGCTACCTGTCAGATGGACAATTAACCGAGCAATAGGTATTTGCCTTGCCTTCGCCCAGCAGCTTCTCGAAAATGGGTGCTGCGTTGTGATAGCTGATCTCAAACTCCGCCCTGAAGCAGAGGATCTCGTCAAAAAATACGCGACCGCTGAGGGCGGCAAGCCAACTGTCCACTTTCACAAAACTGATGTCAGCGACTGGGCTCAACTCTCATCTCTATGGGACACAGCGCTCGACAAGCTTGGCCAGATCGACATCGTCTGCAATGGCGCTGGCATTTACGAGCCCCCATCAAGCACCTTCTGGAATCCTCCCGGAGTCTCTTCTCTAGCTGAGGATAAGGCCGACGGTAATCCGGGTGTGTACAAGACCTTTGCTGTGAATGCACTGGGTCCTATTAGGTTGGCACAGATTGCTATGGACTACTGGCTTCAGAACCGTAACGTGCAAGGCAACCTCCTCTGGGTCGCCAGCTGTGGAGGATACCTACACTCGCTCCAGACGCCTCTTTACTTTGCTAGCAAAGCGGCCATCGTTAGTTTCGTCAAGTCGCTGTCGACGGTCCGCAAGCGATTCGGCATTCGCAATGCTGCCGTCTGCCCAGGTGCGGTCCATGTAAGTACCCTCATGAGCAAGCCTCCCTTAAAGCTCTCACTCATCGTCCGTACAGACGCCCATCTTTCATCCAGAGTACTGCCGTGACAGAATGCCACCGACGACTTTGGGACTCACCGCAGAACAATGCGCCAACGTCATGTTCCAGGTCCTCACTGAAGAGAAATACGGCGATGGAAATATCATTGAGACGATGCTTATCGGCAACAGAGAGAGTAACTCGGTCAATGTGCGGGAAGTTCCTATGGAGGCTCTATATCCTACCGTCGTCGCTGAGGGTTCGCATGATGCTCTTTATGAAGGGGAGGAGAAGTTGGCGAAACAGGTTGCGGAAAAGGGAATGAGAGAATGAGATGAGATAGCCTTGAGATAAATAAGAGAACACCCTTTTCTCTGAACATCTGATGCTGACTGTGTCATGGCCAGTAAGTGGTATGCTTACTGTTGACAGCTGATCACGCTTACGCTTGTCTTTGGCTTATTGCGGATCTGAGGCGGGTTCTGTGCGGACTTTATGCGGATTCAAGGGTCATATTACTAGAGTTTGTCAGCATGGGTATCATTTAAACGAATATCTTGTTACATTTGAGATCCTTTGATGAGAATATGACGTTATTGGGTCGCTGATTTGTCATACCAGAATGGGAAGAATAGGATAAAGATGTTGCTTATGCTCAGTAGTTCAACCATTCCTCTTGCCTGCATCAGACCTCAAAAACAAGCCGTCAAAATGAGATCTTTAATCTTCTCGCTACTCCTTTCAACTGCATTCTTAGGAGCCACTCAAGCCCAAGGCCTGCCACCAGCTTTACCGTTCTCGACAGGCTTCAACTCTTCGTTTTCTCTGTCTGCTGCCCAAATTAAGGAAGCCAACCTTTCAGAGACTGTAGCAAGCAGTGTCAATACCGTCATCAACTTCCATCGATCCAGCCTTGCGAATGGTGGCCCAAAACAAGATGGCTTCTACACTCTTCCTGAGAAACCAACCGATGTTCGACCTGGTCAAGTTCTCAAGGTGCAGGAAGTAACAGACCCAGCACCGTTCTCAATTACACCTGGATCGTCTCTGAGCAGAATCCTCTACGCAACTCGCAACTTCAACGGGACGATTATTCCAGCCAGTGCTTATATCCTCTGGCCGTTTCTGACCCGCCAATTCAACGGCAAGTCGGACGGTAAAGCTCCCGCTGTTCTTTGGGCCCATGGAACGTCGGGCTACTTTATTGACTCTGCCCCTTCGGCTCATCGTGGCCTCTACTATGAGAGCGTGGTACCCTTGTCACTTGCACAAGAAGGCTATGCCGTTGTTGCGCCGGATTTTGCGGGCCTTGGAGTGGACAAGTCATGGGATGGGAGTGATATTCCGCATCAATACTTTGCTACGCCTGCTGGGGCACAAGACATTCTCTTTGCAATGGAAGCTGCGCTTGGGGCATTCCGTAACCGTCTTAGTGGTAAGTTCGCCATCATGGGCCATAGCCAGGGCGGTGGGATTGCTTGGGGTGCAGCGGAGGCATTAGCTAGAGGGAAAGATACCAGTGGGCGAAAGGCGTTCGGGGAGCTGTTGAAGGGCTACGTGGGCACCATCTCGGTTGCACCCGTCACAAAGCCGTTGACTACTCCTCGACTCTTTAGCAGCTACAGTGCATCCATAGCTCTGTCGAGCATCTTCACTGACTTCAAGCCCAACCAATGGTTGACCCCATTGGGTGTCGCGAGACAAAAGCTGATGACGCAGATCGGAGGGAGCGTTGCAGCTGGACAGCAGCTGTTCTTCACTGAACCGCAGAGTGCGCTTGAGAAACCGGATTGGTTTAACTCGTCTTACCACGCTGCTACCTTTGACAAACTTGGTACTGTCGGAGATAAACCGTTCGCGGGTCCTCTTTTGGTGATTCAGGGTACCGAGGATGTCTTCATCGCAGCTACGACTACCAACAAAACTGTCACAGATACCTCCAATTTGTATCCCAACAGCTCTCTGAGTTATATGTACGTCGATAAGTTCGGTCATACTCCAATCATCTCAGGTATCCGAAGACTCTGGATGGCTTGGCTCGACGACAGATTCCAGGGCAAGAAGCAGCCCAGAGGATTTGAAAGAACATTTATCCGAGGATGGCTGGGCGATGATAAGCATTTCTTCGGAAGCAATGGCTATCTTCAGTGGAGTGGAGTACCAGAGTATATCTGCCAGAACCCTGGGGCAATCTAACTTCAGATATCATTCAGGTTGATACCGAGACCTGCTTCGTATATAACCAATGCTGATGTGCATCTTTTTCCTCATTCGTCTGTAAGGTATATGCTAGAGATATTATAACGCGTAGTAGGGATACAAGTCCAGTGAGGCCGAAGCTAACTGGCTAATAAAGCTATTTTTATCTGCAAAGCCCCTATTACACCCTCCAAAGCAACAATTCCATCCATGAGGCGTTACACCTTTGCCAGCTTGACGTACACGTTCTTTGGTGACCGCGTCAACGCAAGCATCTCATCCTCCGTCGCCAACTCAGGCTTAACTGGCTGCAACTTGAACACCCAGAAGAACAAAGTAAGAAATATCTTGATCTCGATATAAGCGAGCTTCTTGCCAAAGCAGCCACGAGGCCCCAGTCCAAATGCCTGAGCCGGTCTCTTGTGCGGATCAAACATGGTCTCCTCTTCGCCCTGATCGTTTACACTTGTCGTCAGCCATCTTTCGGGAACGAATTGCGCAAGGTCTTCATCATCAAAGAGCTGTGTCCTTTCCATATGCGCAATTGCGGCTTCGGATCTCTTGGTGTTGACGGGGATGGTGGGCATGACGATGCCTGGACCGTTGCCGAGAAATCCAACGGTTGTGCCTTTGGGGATGAATTTTCCCAGGATCTGGGTGTCTACTGTGGCTTGGCGGAGCGTGATGGGGGCGACGCGGGAGTGTCTGAGCATTTCTTCTATAACGGCGTCGAGGTATGGGATGTGAGCTTTGAGGACCTCCTCGGTCGTTGGGGCGCGGTTATCCTTTGTGGCTTGCGGATGTGCGTTTGTGATTGCTTCACGGAGGATTAGTTGTACGCGCTGGTTGGCAGTCAGATACTTCATTCCCCAGCGGAGAACAGCTGATGTTGTTTCATGCCCGGCAACAAGATATCCCATCAGCTTTAAATAGTCAGAAAAGTCACTACACATGGCCAAATGGTAACATACCTCGCTCATGATCGTTTGACTTCGATAGTTAGGCTTCCGCCCTTCCTTCTCAGCAATGGCATCCTCTCGGGCCAACATATTATCCAAAGCACAGCGCTGCGGTTGACCTGACTCTCTCCGTTCAATGCTCTTGGCAATCTCACGATCCCTCAATCTATCACGTCCCGCTCTTGCCCTGCGCATTTTTGGCGAGAGATTACGGTAGAGGAAGTGATGGATAGTGGGAAGAGGCGATCTCATGGACAGACCGACACTGTCCGCAAGAGTGGTGAAGCAACTCTGTTCCTCGTCGATTGAAACGTCCTCAAACTCGAAGAGGTCATCTTGCCCACCTGAAACGGTCCTCGCCTTGAGCTCTTCGAACTGCCTGCCAATTTGTCCGTCACCAGAGTCGATGCCGAAGGAAGCACCGAGGATAATATCGAGTGCCGAGTTGTGGATGTCCTGAGCTATGTCAAATGGCCTGCCGCCTGATAAGTCTAGCTTGTAATCCCAAAGCTTGAGAAGACTGCTGAACTTGTCGTGGATCTCTGGAGCCGAAGCCTGTCGAAATCAGCAAACCCTCTATGCATCGTAGATGCCTTCTTACCTGCTGAAGAAAAGATGGCGCCATCAAATCACGAATTAACTCCTTGTTCTTCTTGAACTTTGAATCCGACGATTTGAGTGTGATGTGATGACCTGGTACTACACCGTTGAACTGCTCCCACGTCACGTCACTTCTGTCAAACTCCTTCAATCGACGCATGCAAATATCCGATGACTCAAAGTAATCCGCCACGAAGACCCAGGGTGCGCCGAAAGGTCTCATGAAGACCTGAACGATAGGCGATTGATGACGAGCAGGTTGCTGCGCCCACCATTCTCGACGATTGGGAGCATCTCTGAACTCGGGTATGTCGCCCATGAAGGATTTTACTGCATTTTCGTTGTACGGGATACCTGGGATTGGCTTGGGTAGTAGCCAGCGTCGGAGGAGGTAGAGAGCGCTGAGGATTGAGAAGCCTAGGGCTAGGGTGAAGTCTTTTGGAGCGCGCTCCGATAGCTCAATGAGACGGGACAACATGATGGTTGATTACAGAAGCAAGCAAAGTTTACTGGGCGTAGCAGGTCTTTATATACCCTGTTAACGGCACAATTCGTAAGATAGCAGTAAACTTTAATCCGAGAGGGAATTACCGATGTTGCTGGGATCTTGCATGCCCATTAAATGCCTTCTTATTGGTCCATCGCAGCATACTTCCGCAATATTATTAGTGGAGGCGCAAGGCTTGCGGGGTTGTGCGATGTCATCTTTTAGCGGCTTGGGGCGTCGCAGAAGACATCGAGCGTGATGATAGGATCATTACTGTAGATCGCTAGACATTTTGCAGCGGCGACACTAATGAGAGTGTTTCCTTGAGGTGTCTTGAAGGATCCAATACGGGAGCGAAAAGGGTGAGGAACAACATCTTGATCGGGAAATTCTTTCAAGATGGTTCTCATCGTCTGAGGTAAGCGGAGTCAATCACTGACAACAGATTGGTCGTTACTGCTTATCTGCATCCCATGAAATGTCACACTATAGAGTTCAGGATGTTCCCGATAACCTCCCGCGGAGGCCGACTCCAAACCGACGTCACATTTGAATCACAGCGGGACAATAGCCAGTATCCCGATCATTTGCATCTTTTCTATTGGTAATAGTAGCCTCTCTCTCATTAAGTATCAATCTATGAGAGGATATGACGGACGATCAATAAGGAATCCCGATCTCATCCTGCGCACCAGAAGGATTGACTTCAAAGTTGATTCATAGAAGTGACGATAAGGTAGGTCCTGTAGGGAATGATTACATACAATAATAGAGCAAAAGAGTTTTAGAGAAGATATAGGAAACTTAACTTCGGTCTGCTACGATAGCTCAAGCGGCGGGGAAAACATATAGCTGAATGAAAAGAAACCCATCCATGTTCGACGATATCTTACCCATCCGAGAAGCGATGGAATTTTCTTTTTCTGTTTGTATACCTTAAGAGATTGCTTGTGGTGTTTGCAAGTTCGTTGGGTTTCTCTTTCTCTTCGTAACCTCCTCTGCTGATCTCGCCGAGCATCTTCCTCTCTATCTGACCTCTCCCGTTGCTGTTGCCGAGCTTCTTCTTCTTGTTCTAATCTCCACCGCTCTAGTTGTCTTCGCCGCTCGTGTCGTCGACTATCTCGTCGGCGTCCAGCGTCATCACTGCTCGATATTGGGTCTCGATTGATGCTGCTTAAAAAACGCTGTAGATTGAACCGCAGGATTTCTCCTGCTTCTGATGTTTCTGGAGGTATGGTTGGCACCACAGGGGCCTCGATGTTTAGTTGTGCGGCTGAATCTTGTCCCGCCGTAACACCTCCCATCTCGACATCGGTGTCTTGAATCTCGGCTCTGGGGTCTGCATTCCTGACTTGTGCTTCTTCTGAGCTTACGTTACTATGCTGAGTCTCTGGTCCCTCTGGGCGGCTGTTTTCGTTTTGATGTTGCTCGAGAGCGTTTCTCAACCTTTGGTTTTCCTTCCGAAGTCGCTCATTTTCCCACTGCAACCTAGCGATACTATTTTCTTGAGAAATATTAGAAGCTAGCGGTTGCGGCGGCCAGATGCCGAGTGTCATGGAACGTTGGTCGTTATGTGCCACCGTTGTTCGACACGCGATTTCCTTGCCCTTTGAAGCTTCAGTCTGTGAAGAGCTGCCCTGTACAGAAGCTTTCTGTACGACGCACGCATCAAGTTCCCTGTCAAACCTTTCTTCTCTTGACTCTTGTGCTTCTTCTGGGGTTGCGTCTTTGAGTTGACTCTCTGGTTCCTCTTCGGGGCTATCTTGGCTTTGAGGTTGCTTGAGAGCGTTTCTCATCTCGTTGTTTTCCTGTCGAGGCCGCTCGTTTTCCCGCTGTAACTCAGCGAGCCGATTCTCTTGGTCATTCTGGGAGGCTAGAGACCGTAGGGGCTTGGCGCTCGGAGCCGCAGCTGTTTGATCATTATGGGCCATCGTAGTCAGCTTACGGGTCTGTTCGAGTTGCTTTTCAAGTTTTTCTTTGTTGGCCTTGAGCAACAGCGTCTCGCCCTGCAGCTTGCTTTTGTCTCTGCCTGCTTTGCCGAGCAAATCATCGAGGAACGTATTACGATCTTGTGCCGCGTCAATGTCTGCCTCGACCCTCTGACTCCAACCCACCAGTTCCTCGAACCTCTCTTCAAGCGGCATATTGCCTTTGTTCTCAATTAACTCCATTAATCTTGCGTCTCGCTCTTTACGAAGTTTCGAAGGGGTGACTCTTGCTACTTCTGAGCATTTCCGATCGCTCTCTGAGGAGTGAATCTTCAGTCCTGGTTCCGCGACTGAACTTAGACGCTGAGTAAGATCTCTCACCTGCTGTTCAGCCTTTTGACGTTCGAAGTTCGCTTGATTGAGCTCCGTCCCCAGGGCTTGCACGTTCTGCATAGGTGCGAGGCCGAAGTGCCATTCTTGGGAGGTCTCATAGATTTCAAATAAGGTTTTGGGGATACTGAAAGCTCTCGTGAAGTGTTCCGGTGCTTTAGGTAATTCTGGCGCTGATTCTTTGGCTTCTGCCTCTGTAATGCTAACTTCCTGGACCGAGCTCACAGGGCTACTATCGGCTGACCTTGACCGTGATGGCCCAGATGATGACTTTGATGAAGACACCGATGAAGTGCGTGAGTAACGTCGATGTCTTGATGGCGGTTCCAATGATGGTTTCGGTATCCCGGTAGGAGATTGGCATGTCGAGGGACTCCTCAGTCGGATGCGATGTGGTGATGATTGTCTAGCAGAATCTGCCAAGTGAGAGTTTTGTGCCAACCGGGCTTGGTCTGTGACGAAGCGGTATTTTGATGGACCAGCAGTAGCCATGGCGTTTTACTTGGGACTTGATAGACCATAACATAACATAAGCGACAGAGACTTGAATTTATACGGACTTTACACACCTCGGAGGTACTTCAAAGAGCCTCAGACTAATCTCGATATGAACTCACCTAATTGGTCCACACAATTGTGTACACAGAGCTTACATCAATGTGCTGCATTTTAGGGGGCCTCAAAATCGAGGGCGTTCGTCAGCAGACTCTTCTGGGCGAATAATGAGCAATAACCTCAGCCAACTACGTCTTACGTGCCATTCGCTTCGCGCTCATCGCCAAAACCAGACGTGATGACAGCCTCGTTTTGGGAACGGAAAAGGGCACGTCAGCTATAGACGGTTTACTGCGACGTTTGCATTTTGTAGACCGAAGAAAAGCGCGAGTTGCCCATCCTTGTGTGACTGGAACCCCCACGATGCGAGTGTTCAGGCTTGCATCAATCGCCAACAGCGGCTGGAAATATTGGGAGTTTAGGGTCTAGCGCCTGGAAGCATTCGGAATTTCGAGACAGGAGAGTTCGGACATCGAGGTGCAGCAAAGTGCATTTACGATTGTTCTCAACATGCCACGTCAATTTGCATCAGTCATGCTGGTAAGCACTTAGAGGTGGTGCAGATGCTCTGGGTGATTATGTGTAGCAATTTTTTCCCTTTTCGCGATTGATTTAACCAGATTATTACGAATCATGTTAACATGCATCAACTCAATTGATTTAAGAGATCAGTTCGTTCATCAAATGTACCCTGGTCGAGTTGTCAAATTTGACTAGTTTAACTAAACAAACATAAACTGCCGGAAGCAACGTTGCATCCGGTTAAAACCATAAATATAGCCAGAAGAAGTCAGGGAAAACCTTATATAATTATCTGACAACCTTCAATTAACAGCATGATAGTTACAATACTCCACGTTCGTGGGGGACTATCACCCTCCGGGGCCCCGGATCACGACTCCAACATCTACCGCAACATACCCTGTACTACCGATTAACCCTCCGATTGGCTCCACCTCCAGGCGGTGAACAGCGGAGTTTCCGCGACCCTCGTCCAATGACGTATTTACGGGGCCTGTCGGTTAATCGCCGGCTTATTCGTTGTTCATGCAACAAAGCTCAGGTAACGCGATGAACTGATAAATACAAGCAACAAAACCTCCGCTCTTTTTCAAGATGAGGATCTGCGAGGTAGTTCCAGACATGATGTGGTCGACTAAACTCTTGTGTTTTGCGCTGCAAGTCACGTCTTCTTTCTCTCTCCCCGCTGAGATTCCGACTGAAGAGTATCCATCGCGTAAGATCCGCCTAGTAACTTTGACCCCTGATGGCGCTAAGCTAACCTTTGACAGCGCAAGGAACTGGCAAAGGAATTTGGAAAGATGCGTATGCAAAAGCGCAGCAATTTGTTGATCGATTGACACTCGAGGAGAAAGTAAATGTCACGCGTGGTTTTGCGGCTGATAATGTTTGCGCTGGCAACACGGGTACGATTCCGCGTCTTGGATGGCCGGGTTTGTGTCTTCATGATGCAGGCAATGGAGTGAGAGCGACGGATTTTGTGAATTCATATCCTTCTGCTTTGCATGTCGGGGCGAGTTGGGATAAGAATTTGACATATCAGCGGGGGTATCATATGGGGAAGGAATTCAAGGCCAAGGGAGGTGAGTATCAGCATCTGAGGTTTGACTTCTCGTACTGACTTTGATCAGTCAATGTCCTTCTTGGTCCAAATGTTGGGCCTTTGGGAAGAACGCCACTTGGTGGAAGAAACTGGGAGGGCTTCTCCGTTGACCCGTACCTGACGGGCCAACTCAGCGCAGAATCCATCATCGGCCATCAAGACGCCGGAGTCATCGCCAACGTCAAAGTCAGTATTCACCTCAGATCCATCACCACCACTAACATTCACAGCACTTTATCGCCAACGAGCAAGAAACCTACCGTCGTCCTTACTTTGGCATCGAAGCAGTATCCTCCAATGTCGACGACAAGACTCTCCACGAGTACTACCTCTGGCCCTTTGTGGACTCTGTAAGAGCAGGCGTCGCATCGGTAATGTGCTCATACAACCGCGTCAACGGTACATATGCCTGCGAGAACAGCAAGCTCATGAATGGACTTCTTAAGACTGAGCTTGAATTTGAGGGGTTTGTGTTACTGGATTGGAACGCGCAGCATAATCTTGAGAGTGCGAATGCGGGACTTGATATGGTAATGCCGATGGGGGGATTTTGGGGGGAGAATTTGACGATGGCTGTCGAGAATGGGACTGTCAAGGAGGAGAGGGTCATGGATATGGCTACAAGGTATACACCCTCATTATGTCGAGTGATTGTTTCCTGACAGTGGCAGAATCCTGGCCGCTTGGTACCTCGTCGGCCAAGACATCGACTTTCCAACTCCCGGCATCGGAATGAAGAACCTCTCCCTTCCCCACGAGCAAGTCGAAGCTCGCATCCCTGAATCACGACCAACTTTGCTCGAGGGTGCCATCGCGGGGCATGTACTCGTCAAGAACGTAAACAACACCCTTCCCTTTGCTCAAAAGCCCAAGATGATCTCTGTCTTTGGGTATGATGCCACCGTCGCCAAGACGAAAAATACGGACAATCTTTTCCAGCTGGGATATACCTCCTCGCCGGAGATGGGACAAGCTGTTCTTGGGACTGAAGAGCACTTTGATCAAGCTGCCAAGGGAGGGACTATCGTTTCGGGTGGTAGGGCAGCCGCCAACTCACCGCCATACATCAGCGATGTAAGTCTTCTCTCTTCCTCCCAAGAAGTCTACTGACAAAATATAGCCCCTCAGCGCGATTCAGCAGAGAGCCGCGAAGGATGGAAGTTGGGTAAACTGGGACCTTTCATCCTCTAACCCCGACGTCAACGGCGCAACTGATGTCTGTCTTGTCTTCATCAACGCCATGGCAACGGAAGGCTGGGACCGCGATGGTCTTCACGACGATTTCAGCGACGCACTAATCCTCAACGTTGCATCGCAATGCGTCAATACAGTTGTTACAATCCACACAGCAGGCATTCGTCTTGTTGATCAGTGGATCGAACATCCTAACATCACCGCAACAATCATCGCTCATCTTCCCGGCCAAGATAGTGGCGAGGCGCTTGTCAAGCTTCTTTATGGTGAGGCGGATTTCTCGGGCAAGTTGCCGTACACCCTAGCCAAGAACGAGAGTGATTATACGCCTTACAAGCCCTGTGGACTGGAAGAGGGAAGCAAAGATCCGCAGTGCGACTTTACTGAAGGCTTGTATCTTGACTACCGCTCCTTCGACGATCGGGATATCACCCCGAGGTTTGAGTTTGGGTACGGCCTTAGCTACACGGAGTTCGAGTACTCTGACTTGGTAGTCAAGGTTGCTGAGACAAGTGCTTCAGCTGCTGGTGATGATCTCTGGAGTACGTTTGCTACCGTTCAAGCCACCGTCTCCAACATCGGAAAGCGAGACGGCGAGGAAGTTGCTCAACTATACGTTGCTATTCCGAACAGTCCACCTAAGCAACTACGAGGTTTTGAGAAAGTCAAGATCAATAAGGGAGAGTCTGCTGATATTCTATTCGAGCTCACAAGACGTGATCTCAGCGTCTGGGATGTCGTCAAGCAAGATTGGACTCTTCAGTCAGGCAACTACACTATTTTCGTCGGCTCCAGCAGCCGCACCCTTCCCCTAGAAGAATCATTCAACATAGAAGTTTAGAAGCCAAATCTATAAACTTTTAATTACAAGATCATAAAAAAATTAACGAGTTACTGTGCTGCCTCGTTACTGGCGCTCAATCCCCCACACTGTTCAAGTATTAACCCCGGAACTCCAAACCGCGGTAGTAAAACCCTCGCTTTTGCAAGCTGCGTAGATAACCAAGCCTGATTCGTCTTGCTGAGTGCTACAGAGAGCGACCACATGAAACGGTAAACCTGACGGGGGTCTTCTTCAAGGGCCTTTGTGGCGACGCCGAAGATGTAGGATAGGGAGGGCTCGGGCTTGAAGGGCGTTTCGTTATAGGTGTCTAGGCTGGAGCAGAGGATCTGGAGGGCGTGAAAGTCTAGGGCGGCGGCGTAAACTGTCCACATGAGGCGCTTTCCGCCGGAGGAGGGTGTTTTCTTTGCTAAGAGAAGGATGTCGGCGAATTCCTGTGATCGTTAGTTATATCTCATGGCTGTACGGGATGCGTTGTCGTACATCACCAAAGTTCTCAACATGCCGCCAGAGTTTCTTCAGATCGTCGTATCCACCGTGCGTTGTTGACCGTGCTAGTCTGAGTAGCTCGAGCTTGGAACCTTGACACAGATGATACAAGCGGAGAGGGCGATAGTTCTCCATATCGTCAAGGAGTTCTGAGATAGGATATTGCTCACCCCACATCTTGGGAAGAGCTGATCGAACACTCAGGAAGAGATGTTCATGTGAGATGTAATCATGAGCGTCGCGTGATAAAAAGTCAAGACAGAACTGTCCACTGTTCATGTTGCCTGTTGCCGAGTCCGCATCGAGGTATCTATATGTGTCAGTGAATAAGAACGTTGTAGTCAGTGAACTTACAATGTATACAGGAGCATCGCCTGCGCAACACACGGTAACTTCTTCCCAGTCGCCTGGCCATCATCCCGTAAATAAGGCCCCAAAAACAAACGTATTCCATCGAGATGTAGCAACGACGCCCCCGTAGTCTCCGAATCACAAGCCTCATATCTCAAAATCAGAAACCACATCGTAAACAGCGCATCGACATCACAGTCCTGCTCCGGCGTCTGACAAATACGATCCAACAACGATGACAGATCTTTTAGGGCTTGTGTATAATGCACCGCCGCCGCAGCTGCAAGGCGACTTGCCCTCTCTAACGAGGCACTCGCATCGACCACCTCCTGCGCAATAAGAAGTTCCTTCGCTCGTAGCTCCATATTCGCAACTGCGATGAAACTCCTCATCACGCCGGGATACACATTCGCGATGTTCGCATAGATATACGAAAAGTTACTCCATTGCCAGAGCTTTCCATAACTCACCACCATAGTCGAGTAAGGGATATATGCGAAAGCCGTTCTGTCCTGCTCACTCAGCTGCAGTGAATTCGCAAGCGGTATATGCGCTGCTGATAAATGCGACCGTGGGAAGTGAAAGTCATGGCCGCTCGCTGGCGAAACAGGACTTCCAGAGTCAAAACTCGCAGGAGACTCACTCGACGCCAGTAATCGCGGACTCCCATACGCAGGACTCTCAACCCTCTTCCCCCTTGCACTAAGCGCCTGACCTGGTTCAAGCCATTCACACTTATTGGGACTGTTCTCACAGCGTTTGCAAACAGGTCTTTGCTCGTCACACTTGACTTTTCGGATACGACATGTCAAACACCCTTGATGAATATTTTTATTAGCAGCGATATCGGAAAGGATATGGTGTTCCGGGTGTACCGTTTTTGGAACGCGCTTTTCGGCGATCTGCGATGGGGGAGGGCATGGCGGGCGGACATATGACTCGGGAATACAGACGGGCTAGGAAGATAACATGGGATCGTGTATTGTGTAATTGTGATGCAACGTGCAGACTGAATAGTTTTTTTCTCCCTTCGTCAGGGTGTTAAAGTCTAGGC